>CM029553.1:13510275-13820275 GCA_017141385.1 Sogatella furcifera
TCCAAAAATACTTCCCTCATAACAGGATTGAAAATAATTATTATTCCGATAATAATTAATAATTATTATTCTTCCAACAGTTCCAATTACATCAGCTGATGAGATCGAACGAGAAGATGCTACCTCAGAACCGGAAATAGCTCCAACAACAGATGTCATCAATACATCAACCAATAACATACCATCCGAACAAGTAACAGATAATAACAATGCAACAACATCACAAACAACTGAAAATTCTGGAGATATTGACGTTTACTACGGATTCCAAGCGTTACCAGTAGTTGTGAAATTTCTGGGCGAAGATGGTCGATTCCACTGGTACTTCGCAAAGGAAGGCATTGACGAACTCTCATCCCAGTCTGGAAATATACAATATGGGTTGAATACTCCACCTTCCAATCCATACTTTCAATTCCCTTGGAACATACTGAAGCCAGATAGTTGGTTTAGTTCATTTTCCAACAACCAACATGGCTTATCTATGGAGAATCCTTTTTTCAATCCATATTTTCCCAATTCCTTTCCTGGATATAATCCATATTTCTCGAATCCTCACTCTGTATTAAATCCTTCTTTGAATACATATCTTTTCAATCTCAATCCTGAGTTCAATCCTTTTTTGAATCAATATTTTCCAAATACTTTTCTAAATCCATACCTTTTCAATATAAATCCTGAATTATTTCCTTCTTCGGATCCATATTTTTTGAATCCCAATCCTGTATCGAAGCCCAATCCAAATCCATATCTTCTCAATTCTTATCCTGAATTTAATCCTTATTTTACAAGTGCTTTACCACAGATGAGTCCTAATGAAAGGTTTTCTGATCCAATCACAAATAGTTACGAGTTTCTCAACTCATTGAAAGTGAATCCATACAATTATTTATCAGAATTTGGTCCTATTTCGAATTATCTCCAATCGCTCAATCCTTTTCAGGTAAATCCTTCACAATTCAATCCATACTCCAGTATTCATCAACCATACCCCATTTATGATTTTTTCAATCAAATCCAGACAAATCCCTACGAATTTCTTACAAATTTTCCGGTATTTAATCCATTTCTGAGTCAAATTCAAGGTTTGAATAATGGTTACCAATATCCTTTCTCCCATAGATTCAACCCCTCACAGGATGCTTACTATAATAAATTCGTGAATAAAATTAGTCCATTTAATCGAGGTTCACCCATCTATGCCTCCATAAACCATGGTTTCAAACCTTTGTACATGGATTCACCTGGAAATACAAGATCAGAGTATGTGATACCTTTAAACATTATTTCCTCAAACTCCGATCATTTTCTCGGACTTAACCACGTGAGTCCTGTATACACAGATACTGGAAATATTCACAAAAACATCCCTTATTTTCAATCTCGCTATATGAGCAGATCACCCAGTTCTTACAATTCTTATAACCCGAATTTTCTGTGTGGTTACCCAAGTAATAGACCTTTTCTCATAACCTCTTATGATTATATAAATCGCTTGCCGTTGGACCCAATTTACAGATGTTTTGTAAAAGTTTTGATCACTTCTTTGGCGAATCTTTATCCTAGGGGTGGATACAGTGGTGAACCATTGTATACTTACCCATACTATGTGTACTGAATGTGAACTAGAATAAGATTGACGAGATTAAACTATTTGTTTGTTCGTTTGAAATCTACTAATTTATTTTGTGAATTATTTTTTCCCAGTAATTATCAACCATTATTAAAAAGGCATTTTCTTCACCTTTCTATTTACCGTTTTTACTCCCGTTGTCAAATTTCATTCATCTTTACATTTTTTTGCAAATGGAATTTTTCTTCAGCAGAGCTGGAAGAGCCTTCTAATCTTATAGTCTTAAGATACTTATTCAATCCTCAAGATCCTATGGTCTCATATAGGTATATAGTAGGCTATATTATATAGTCTTCTTTGACTTCTACAATCACCTTCAAAAAGGCCTTGTTAGATTTCATTTCACGTCATACGTTACTTTTCAAGAAATAGTCTGGCGTACGAAACGTCGAGGAAGAAGAAGAAGAAGAAGAAGAAGAAGAAGAAGAAGGAGGAGGAGGAGGAGAAGGAGAAGAAGAAGAAGGAGGAGGAGGAGAAGAAGAAGAAGAAGAAGAAGAAGAAGAAGAAGAAGAAGAAGAAGAAGAAGAAGAAGAAGAAGAAGAAGAAGAAGAAGGAAGAAGAAGAAGAAGAAGAAGAAGAAGAAGAAGAAGAAGAAGAAGAAGAAGAAGAAGAAGGAGAAGAAGAAGAAGAAGAAGAAGAAGAAGAAGAAGAAGAAGAAGAAGAAGAAGAAGAAGAAGAAGAAGAAGAAGAAGAAGAAGAAGAAGAAGAAGAAGAAGAAGAAGAAGAAGAAGAAGAAGAAGAAGAAGAAGAAGAAGAAGAAGAAGAAGAAGAAGAAGAAGAAGAAGAAGAAGAAGAAGAAGAAGAAGAAGAAGAAGAAGAAGAAGAAGAATAAGAAGAAGAAGATGAAGAAGAAGGAGAAGAAGAAGGAGAAGAAGAAGGAGAAGAAGAAGAAGAAGAAGGAGAAGAAGAAGAAGGAGAAGAAGAAGAAGAAGAAGAAGAAGAAGAAGAAGAAGAAGAAGAAGAATATGATTCTTGCGGTGTGTGTAGGTATATAGCCAGATGGAGATTCAAAAGTTGGATTTGTACAGAGGAGGGGCAGAATCTACTGCATAAGGACTCTATCATTGATCGGGGCTTTATAGAAAGAGAAAAAGAGAGAGAGAGAGAGACTTAGATACAGAGAAAACAGTAAGAAAACTTCAGAGAAGCAAAGAAGACATTCTGATAAGGTAAGATAATGACTACAACTCGGTGATTATAGGTTCAAAAATTATGAATTTGATCTCAAATTGTTGAAAATATTCTGATTTACAATAAGAGATCAAATGTGTACGTTTTGAACCAATATTGACCAGGCTGAAGTCATTTCCCCATCCTGCCAGAATGTCTTCTTTGTTTGGATAGACTCTATCTGCGGTGGAAGCAGCATCTTCTGGTCTCAACTAGATGCTGCAGATTAGATTCGAGCAGATTTAGTAGAAAATCTACAGTAGTCTACAGAAACTGGAAGTTCATCTAGAAAGCAGTCAAGTTATCTGAACAAAAAGGATTCAGACTATCAAGTTTTTAGAGAAAATACATTAGTAAAGAAAATTTCATCTATTTTCGGGCAACAACATTGGAAAATGTATTCATCTTAAATAACAGCTGATATATTAAAGTTGTATTACTGATAAGAGGTCATGTGGAATAAGTTACTCAAGGTTATAATTATATCACTCTGAACTAATTTACACGACTCTGCAGTCAAACTTGACTGCAGAGTCGTGTAAATTAGTTCAGAGTGTAATATTTACTAGCAGTTCGTGATGGAAAACAAAATAGATGAGAGTTATAATTATATAATTGATAATAATTTATTCAATCAACTAGATATACTCTGTCCAAGCAAAGAAGACCCTCTGGCAAGATGGGAAAATGGCTCTAGCTTGGTTAATATTGGTTCAAAAATTATCAATTTGGTCTCTAATTGTAGAAACCAATTTGATCTACTATAACGATCACTTTTATAATTCTTGAACAATCATTGACCAAGCTGAAGTCATATCTTCATCTTCCCAGAGGGCCTTCTTTGCTTGGACAGACAATAATAGGGTGTGTGCAACTTAAATCAACTCAAAACAAATATATTATTTATAATTAAAGTCCAAACCGAGTTATTATGATAAAATTTGATTGGTTCTACTTCGTTATTGCGTAGAATCAAAAATACCATTCTTTTGTAAACTTCCGTATAATAAAGCGTTTTTACTGCTAACAGCTCTCTCTCTGAATTCCCACTTAAGATTATATTAGTCTGTCCAAGCAAAGAAGACACTGTGACAAGATGGGTAAATGACTCCAGCGAGGTCGATATTGATTAAAAAAAATATTAAGTCTCAAATTATAGATCAAAATTTTCCCTACAATTTGAGAACAAATTTACAATTTTTGAACCAATATTGACCGAGCTGGAGTCATTCCCACATCTTGCCAGGATGTCTTCTTCGCTTGGACAGACTATATCAAGAGGCATTACGAGATACGAGACATCGTTAATATCACTTTATCAGTGAACATTGAGTTTTATTTGTAATCACAGTTCTAGAGTGGGCTATTCTAAAAATGCCTGATAACGTTTACTCCATGTTTCCAGCACTGATTTCATTACACTATATTCTGTACAACCAAAGAAGACCGTCTGGCAAGATGGGAAATTAACTCCAGCTCAGTCAATATTGGTTCAAAAATTATAAAATTGTTCTTGAATTGTAGGAAACATTCTGATCTACAATTTGAGACCTAATGTATGGTTTTTTAACAGTATCAACCGAGCTGGAATCGTTTCCCCATTAGGGTTGTCAATCCCGGGATCCCGGGATCCCGGTCCATTTCCCATACCTAAAAATCCCGGGATTTTTCAGCGTCCTTCCCGGGATTTTCGGGATTAGAAAACATGGAATTGTAAATAGAATTTTTCAAAAACAATTCAATATAGAATTCATTTACGGTGATGAATATTAGTTTTGCATGATTTATTGTTCTAAGTGTTTGACTAATTTATTCTACAGGCACAACCTACAGTTTCATATTCATAATACTGTATAGATAACTGGACTCTGTAAATATAATTCACAATATCGGTTCGCATTTCTTGCAGAATTGTTGTTGATTGGTTGTTATATCTCTACGATTGTTTCTGTTTACACAGCACCACAATTACCAGTCTAGACGGCGCAATAATTACAATAGTCCTGATGTCATTTTCTTGAAATGCTATCAGAACTTAGAAAAGACTTCAGAATTCAGAAATAAACAAGAAGCACTTATTATTCACTCTCTGTCTAATTATTCCTCTTCTCTTCTCTTTCTCCATCATAAGTAGAATATCTAGTTGAAGTAAATATACTTTGCTCTACGAAATTTCATTTAGTGGTAGTTCAGCTTTCGCGTTGTTCGGTCGGTATTGGGTTACGTTACTCGGTTTTTCAAAAAGTATTCTATTTAATTATTGATACTATTAATTCAATTTACAGTATTTGAAGTGAAAAGTGTGAACTCCATCCCGTCCTGGAGGATAGAAATGTTTTTGTTCTACATGAAAAAGATTCTGATGAGTCATCAGTTTGGAATCATTTTCTTACTTCCAAAGACGGAAAAGTGCTCAGTGCAAATCGTGTAAGGCAGTTGTCAAGGGTGGATTTGATATTATTCCCAAGTATTTTTCAATTTTAAAAATATCCTCTCTCTCTCTATAATGAACCCTTTTTCGTCTCCACACACTGTTACTGAACATGTAATTGAGGAGGAACAATTGGTTAAAAATGCATGAAACTGGTTTTTGCCAATCCCGGGATCAGTCCCGGGATCCCGGGATTGATATTGGATAATCCCGAAATTCCGGGATTGGAAATCAGTCCCGGGATTGACATCCCTATTCCCCATCTTTCCAGAATGTCTTCTTCGCTTGGACACACTATACAAATGACGCAGTCATACAGTTCCACGATGTATTAGATAGAGTCATACATAGCTGCACACAATTTTTATCAATGAAAACAAGTAGTTTTAACAAACATTCTAGTAAAGTTTGTATTGAGATCAGCTGACTTGATTGAAACACATTATAATGAATTCGACTATTGTTTTCGATTCCCATTAGTTGTATTAATTCTCTCCTGAATTTGATGGAATAAATTCACAAATTGGAATAAAATCTAATTGAATAGTTCTTAGAATAGAACTCACAGATTTTGAAAAATCTATAATATACGCCCACTTTTTGGTTGTTCAGGACCATGATCACAAATAAACAGTATATAGTTGTATTATTTGAACTGTCCTTTTTTATCGCATTACGGATGTTTTCTTCATTATAAATATTGACTTATTCGAACTTTCAATCGATTTTTTTCCACTTGAACTATTTTATACGACACTGCAGTCAATATTTAAATATGAGTTTTATGACCCTGATAGCACAAACAGCTGGGGTCCAGCTGGTTTCCAGCTGGTTTCCAGCTGGTTTCCAGCTTGAATGTTTCATTCAATAAGCTGGATTCAAGCTTGGAACTTACAGTCTAAAAGCCGTAATACAGCTTGATTCAAGTTAAGAAGTTACCACGTTTCAAGCTGTTTGCAAAGCTAGAAAGTTCAAGCTGGAATCAAGTTTAATCATCCAAGCTTAAAAGTTCCAAGCTGGAATCAAGGTTGATTCTAGCTTGAAACAAGCTGGATTGTGGCTGGAACATTCAAGGTTGATTTTAAGAATGAATTCCAGCTTGTTACAACTTTAAAACTTCCAGCTTAATTGCTTACAGCCTGTTACAAGTTTGAATTAGGCTGGTTTGATCAAACTGGAACTTCCAATTCAAAATCCACTTAATTTACAGCTTGAAATAAGCTTACGGGGAATAACTACTACTCACATGCTTAGTAGTAGTTCAACACATCTGCGTAGTTTAAAACTACAGGCGACCCGTGCCAACAAAACAGGTGAAGTGATGTACAGTAAAAGATACGGGCACTTCACCTGTTTCTGGGCACAAGACACCAGTGGCGTAGCAGTTTGTCATAAAAATAATATTGGAATATTGACTGCAGTGTCGTGAAAAAAAGTTAAGGTAGTGAAATATTTATTAGTAGATTGAAATGGGAAACAAAATAAATGAAGTTAATTTTTTTCAGTTGAGTTGTATGATGTTTTAGTTTCAGTAAATGAAACAGTCATTATGAAGTGCCGTTCACACCAAATTTTATAACAAAATTACTATAATTTTTATATAATAAGTTATATATAATTCATAAGTTTATAATATAATGATAAGTTAATCACAAAAGTTATCAACAATTGTGTCCTTTACTCCGATGTAAACGTAGCTTTAAATTGTGAAGCCTTTGAAAGTTTTTTTATCGTTTATTTATAAAAATGTATGAGTAAAATATAAATATGAAATGTATATATAAAATGTAAATGAATATGGGATTTTGTATATCTGTTTGAGTGGGAATTAGACCGTTGATACCCAGTGGTTGTGGGAAGGCGAGTTAATTCTGAGCAATTTTCGCCAATTTCCAAATTGCACCCCATTTAATCAAACGTTAGCTACTGACCATCATCAGATCGATAGGGGTTTCATACCTCCACCATCCTCTTCTTCATCTTCTTCCTCTTCTTCCTCTCCTTCCTCTTCTCCCTCATCCTTATCACTGTCTACTCCCACTCCAATCACCCTTGTATCCCATCTCTAACCCTCAGCATTAGCTACCGATCATGAAGAGGAGCTTAAACTCTTGACTACCCTTCTGCAACTCTTTCTCCTTCTCCTACCTCCCCTTTTTTTCTTCTTCTTCTTCTCTTCCTTCTCCACATTATCTTCAACGGTTAATGAAATAATTAGGAAAATATGCTAAAAATATACTATATTTCAACTATTAAGGGTATAACTGGATATGAAGTCATAAATTTGTGATTTTAATTATATTAATTTGTAATTTGTAAATTTAATAGATGAATAATAGTGATTTCTCCAAATCACAGAAGGAGACTCCAGAAATTGTACAAAGCAATTAAACACCTATAGGGGAGACAGGTTGTTGATGCGACGATTGCTTACTTATGAATTAGTATTAATTTATTTTTCGCCATACTCGTATGTAATACATAACTTTCCAAGCTAGATTTGCGTTTGGAAAATTGCCATTCACAGGAGAATCAAAGATCAGCTGTTCTGAATGCGGGAATAATCATTTTGATGATTATTACAGCACTAGTCATCGTCACGATGATAATTACAGCACTGAAAATCTGTCCCAGCTGTTTTTTCCGTCGAACTCTGACGTACGAATAAACGAGTCGAACGAGCCGCCATGACAGTTCACTGTGTGCGTTTGTTCAGTAGTGTTGTGTTGAGGTTATGTTGGCTTCAGTTGATGTTTCTAGTTGTTCGAGGTTCTAATAAATCCTTCTCAGTCTAGTATGACGAAAAAAAATGTACATAATTCGTGTGGAAAAGTTTACAAACTAATAATTATTTTCTAAATTCACGTACCGCTCATTTGAAGAACATAATTATTCGTTTGTAAAAACGCCTTTTCCAAACTCATTATGTAATATCCTATTACAATCACTATCACAAGTTGTAGAAATTTAAAAATGGGGGGAAAAATTACAATGCCGAGGCACCATCGCCTCGGTCGCCTCGCCCACGCGACGGCTCTATAAGAGTCCACTTATCCTAAATCCGACCCTGAATCCCCCACCACATTTCTAGTTCCCGCAAATCAGAATAACCTTGTCCCTAATAACCTTGGGCTTTACTGCTGTGTAGTGAGCCACATCAGCAACATCAATATAGTCTGTCCAAGCAAAGAAGACATTCTAGCAAGATGGGGAAAATGACTCCAGCTTAATCAATATTGTTTCAAAAATTATGTATTTTGTCTCAAATTGTAGAGCAGAATGTTTCCAACAATTTGAGACCAAATTTGTAATTTTTGAACCAAATTTGACCCACCTGGAGTCATTTTCCCATCTTACCAGAATGTCTTCTTTGCTTGGTTTATTAGACAATTAGCTTCTGAAGAGTGGGTCAACTGTAAATTATCGATAATCGAGAATCGATAGTTGACACATTATGATACATATTGTATACATGTATCCATTGTTCACACATATCTACACGTATCATTTTGAATACATATATTGTGCATTGGCTTGTTCCTTTGTACATAAATGTGTGAAAGTTTCGCTCCACTGTAGTGATAGTTTGTTAACTTTGAGTAAAGCTGTGTGTATACAAAGTTCAATTTTCTTTCAAAATGATACAAAAATATTTTTTCATGTCTTGTCAAAAGTCATGTATCAGAATCTCATACATGATACTCCACGATTGATGTAAGACAAAATATGAACGAGGATTAAATCACGTGATAGACAAAAGTAAAATCGAAAAATTAGGAATTGCTGAGGTTAAAAAACGAAAAAGTTAAGCAGTCTCATTGTGCTCTTTGTGCGCTCCAACAAATTATGTTGTCAATAATTATGATATCAGAGTTGTGAGCTATGATGTAATGGACAGTCCAAGCAAAGAAGACATTCTGGCAAGACATGAAAATCACTCCGGCTCAGTTAATATAGGTTCAAAAATTATTGATTTGGTCTCAATCGTAGGAAACATACTGTTCTACAATTTGAGACTGAATCAATATTTTTTGAACCCGTATTGACCGAGCTGGAGTCATTTTTTCATCTTGGCAGAGGGTCTTCTTTGCTTGGACAGACTATAAAACACCATTCATCAACCGCCACCCTCTCTGCCACATCATTTGAAGTCAAAGTTGAGAGTTCACCGAGTTTTTCCAATCACCATTAATCGACTGCATTCAATACTTTTTCAGCAAAAAAGTTACTGATCAAGAAAGCCGACGTGGAAAGTTTCCGAGATGCAGTAACATCTAAGAAAGAACTCTTCTCGTATAAAACTATGTATAGTCTGTCCAAGCAAAGCAGACCCTCTGGCAAGATGGGAAAATGACTCCAGCTTGGTCAATATTTGTTCAAGAATCATAAATGTAGTCCTTATAGTAGATCGAATTGTTTCTCACAATTTGAGATCAAATTGATAATTTTTTAACCAATATTGACCGAGCTTGAGTTATTCTCCTATCTTGCAAGAGGGTCTTCTTTGCTTGGACAGCCTTTTTTGCCAAACATAGTTAAAAACAGAGTGTAAAGATTCCAGCTCCTCTTCTTCTTCTTCATCATCATCATCATCTTCTTCTTCTTCTTCTTCTTCTTCTTCTTCTTCTTCTTCTTCTTCTTCTTCTTCTTCTTCTTCTTCTTCTTCTTCTTCTTCTTCTTCTTCTTCTTCTTCTTCCTCTTCTTCTTCTCTTCTTCTTCTTCTTCTTCTTCTTCTTCTTCTTCTTCTTCTTCTTCTTCTTCTTCTTCTTCTTCTTCTTTCTTCTTCTTCTTCTTCTTCTTCTTCTTCTTCTTCTTCTTCTTCTTCTTCTTCTTCTTCTTCTTCTTCTTCTTCTTCTTCTTCTTCTTCTTCTTCTTCTTCTTCTTCTTCTTCTTCTTCTTCTTCTTCTTCTTCTTCTTCTTCTTCTTCTTCTTCTCCTTCTTCTTCTTCTTCTTCTTCTTCTTCTTCTTCTTCTTCTTCTTCTTCTTCTTCTTCTTCTTCTTCTTCTTCTTCTCCTTCTTCTTCTTCTTCTTCTTCTTCTTCTTCTTCTTCTTCTTCTTCTTCTTCTTCATCCTCTCTATTTCCGCTTGTGTTTTTCATTTGCGAGAGGACGGTTTATGAAAAAGAAGCTTCATCAAAGTCAATGTCATGCTTTTTTTGGGGCAAAGATCGCTTGAACCCTGAAGATTGGTCAGTAAGCCAACTCACTAGCTTCGTTTTATTCACTCTGAAACTTAGCTATTTTATCTGAGAAAGTTATTTTCCATCGTGTATCTACGAACACTTTTACACCCAGCTTGATCAGGTCTATCCAAGAAAAGAAGACTTCCTGGCAATATGAGAAAATGACTCAAGCGCCGTTCAATGATTATAAAAAATTCGGTCACGAATTTCAGAAAACATTCCGATCCACAATTTGAAACCAAATTAACAGTTTTTAAGAGTGGGTGGTAGTGGACGGCAAACTGCTGAACGGCAAAATCAAGCCCAATAACAACAATGTAATTTTTATCAATCTCTTGATAATATCAATAGAGCCTCTATTTATGGACAGAATTTCACGTTCTTTATCTCATTGGAAAGAGAGTTAAATTCTCCAGGGGCGTAACTTTTCACTTTTTCGATTTTTAGTTCATTTCAATAATAATAGTTCAATACTTTCATAATTGTATTCTTCTATAAATGATTCTTCTTCCTAATTACAATGATGAAAAAATTGAAAAAGTATACGAATATTATCTTGAAAGCTCTGACTAGGAGAAATGCCGAGTTACCAGAAACCGAAAGCGAAATGACCTTGAGATAAGGATGTAGATTAGAGATAGGGTGAGGTGTTGGCTAGGAAGAGTGAAGTTAATTTCTGCAGTAAAAAAACCAATCTGATTACTATTGTTATGTGTAATAGCTCCTGTTTGCTCAAAATTTTGCTCATTTAACTATTTATTTATTTATTTTATTGTTACATTTTTGTTGAAATATTCATGTGATAATAGATCATAATTGATTTTTGAACATATTTAATCTGAATTTGTAATTGTTATATTATATATCAACTCAACTCATTTGTATGGCGATTGTCGAAACAAATAAAATGATTTTTTTTATTAGTTATTATTATTATTATTATTATTATTATTATTATTATTATTATTATTATTATTATTATTATTATTATTATTATTATTATTATTATTATTATTATTATTATTTATTTCATTATTATTATCATTATTGAAGGAGTTGCTTTTCCACCTTTCCCACAGGCTCCGATTCCTAAGGGAGGATGGCAAGCGAGTTTTCCAGTATAACTACTCCACATGTCCATGTGGTAAGCAATCACACTTAGTCCGAGACCAGTAAATCATTCATTCTGAGTAGACGGAGTGACCCAAGTATAACAGCCTTCTGCATTTGCCCCGCAAGTGAATTAGCAGCCCTTTCACTAGCAGGCATTGATTTTAAATTTGAAAGTAGAGATGGCCTAATTCCACCTAGCACTCCTATGATCAACACTACCATTCTCACAGTGTGTCCTGGGTTGAGCCTGCGTAGCTCTATTAGTAGGTCTTGATATTTGGTCCGCTTTTCCTCCTCTTTGGCTGGTGTTTCCCTCAGATGGTGCAGAGAACTCTATGACAAATATTGTCCTCGCAGAAATGTCAAGGAGGACAACATCAGGCTTAGTTGCGGACAACAGCCTGGTAGTGGAGAAGGCATAGTTCCAGTAAATGCGACATTTTTCATTCTCCACCACGGACTCAATCTCCCCTGGAGCATACGGCAGCACTGGTGTCCTGTCAATACTGTATGAGTGTCTAAGGTGATAGTAGAGCACTCGCAGGGCAGCATTATGCCTATGGATGTTACCTGCAGCTGCATGCACAGAGCATGATGTTAAGATGTGCATCAGTGTTTCAGGTGCTTTATGGCACACTCGGCAGCTTACATCAGGAACCTCCATATGCAATACCCTGCTAAGATAAACCAGGGTGTTTATAATTATTATTATTATTATTATTATTATTATTATTATTATTATTATTATTATTATTATTATTATTATTATTATTATTATTATTATTATTATTATTATTATTATTATTATTATTATTATTATTATTATTATTATTATTATTATTATTATTATTATTATTATTATTATTATTATTATTATTATTATTATTATTATTATTATTATTATTATTATTTCGAAAACCAATCGGTAGAAAATGTTGATATTTGGTCGTCAGGTTTTGATAGGGTCTAGAAATGTTGTGTTAGAATATTTTTCAAATCCGTTCAAGATTAAGCAAGTAATACGTTTTCAAAATTGTAGATTTATTGCGGGTTGCATATATCAGCCTTCATACAACCAATTCTTATTGTAAATTCAATGATTCAGCGAGATTATAGATGAGCTAATTTCAAAGATATTGAATCAAGTTTCAAACTATGTCCGATATACTTCCCAAGGTTACGCTCAATATTAGCGTTTTACCATTTTTCGGAATTTTCGGAGCTTTTCTTGGATTTTTCGAGAATAAATACGTAGAAAATGTTGGAATTTGATAATCAGGTCCAGATTAGGTCTTGAAATTTGGTAAACAGGTCCAGATTAGGTCTAGAAATGATGTGTTCAATAAATGTCGAATTCCTTCTGGGGTTCCGCCTGTAATAAGGTTTTCAAATTTTCGGAATCAGCATTTCTGTTAATTTCACGGGAACTACTGAACTAAATACGTTTAAATCATATACCCAGGTTGAGCTGAGATAGTAGAACAACTGATTTAGAACGATTTCTCAAAAGAACCCTTTCAAGTGATATTATAGCAAATCCTGCCAATCGGAAATTGCAGGCGAGCGAAGCGATCCTGTTTGACTCACGGACACTTCTGATTCTGTCGGGGTTCCAGGGGGCGGAGCCTCCTGGCTAGGCGGAGAAAGCTAGCGAAGCGAGCCTGCCGGCTAGTTAAAATGAATGAATTAATGAAATTCGAATCAATTATTGTTATAATTATCCAGCAGTTAGTGAGCTCCAATATCTGATAATTCTTCCATCTTTGATACCTGGCCAGAAATGCTAACATCATAATTGGATGATTGAATGATGCTATTCAGAGAGCTGCCTGGTGGGCAAGTTGTTTTAAGTCACTCAGCCGGCAACCGACGGGTACCGGGTTCGATTCCCGGTCCGGCACAGTCTTTTGATTATTTTCATTCAATGGATCTCGCCTGCTATTCAGTATATTGTTCAATATTTATGTTGCAGAAGTCCTTTGTCTATCAATATAGCAATTCATTGAGATTTGAATCAATTATTTTTATCATGAGAATTCAATTCTCTAGGCACTCCACTTTTTAAATTTTGAGTTCATTTTGATAGTTATTGTATAATTAATTGACTATAAAAGTATTGAACTCTAATTATTGGAATCAAAAACTCAAAAATAGAACATCAATGAAATTATTATAAAAAACGTGAATTTTTGGTGGAGCACCCGCCTGAAGAATTGAATTCTCTTCTCAATAAGATAAAGAACGTGAAATTCTGTCCATGAGAAATAGAGGCTCTATCTGCTCCAAGAGATTGATAAAAGACATAATTCTACCGTTCGGCACTTTGCCGTCCACTAACATCCTTAGTATGAAAACACATCTTCGCTATCAGACAGGCTGTTGAGTAATAATCTGATGGTTGGAAAAGGTTTTAAAAGATATGTCAAGTGGAGATTCAACTGGTTGGAAACAGAGGTAGTAGTGGGAGGAGGAGGTTCTTCTCCCTCCTCCTCCCACTAGAAGAAGAAGAAGAAGAAGAAGAAGAAGAAGAAGAAGAAGAAGAAGAAGAAGAAGAAGAAGAAGAAGAAGAAGAAGAAGAAGAAGAAGAAGAAGAAGAAGAAGAAGAAGAAGAAGAAGAAGAAGAAGAAGAAGAAGAAGAAGAAGAAGAAGAAGAAGAAGAAGAAGAAGAAGAAGAAGAAGAAGAAGAAGAAGAAGAAGAAGAAGAAGAAGAAGAAGAAGAAGAAGAAGAAGAAGAAGAAGAAGAAGAAGAAGAAGAAGAAGAAGAAGAAGAAGAAGAAGAAGAAGAAGAAGAAGAAGAAGAAGAAGAAGAAGAAGAAGAAGAAGAAGAAGAAGAAGAAGAAGAAGAAGAAGAAGAAGAAGAAGAAGAAGAAGAAGAAGAAGAAGAAGAAGAAGAAGAAGAAGAAGAAGAAGAAGAAGAAGAAGAAGAAGAAGAAGAAGAAGAAGAAGAAGAAGAAGAAGAAGAAGAAGAAGAAGAAGAAGAAGAAGAAGAAGAAGAAGAAGAAGAAGAAGAAGAAGAAGAAGAAGAGAATGCAAAAGGAAGGTGGGATTAGTGTCTTAAAAGAGCTCAATCAAAAGAAGAACCTTGCAAACGATAGAAAGAGAACGAGAACAAGCTTTCAAGTGGGTGAAAGAAGACTCCGTGTACGTATAGAGAGAAAGTATAAAGAAGCTAGCTTATCTTTCACTTTTTTCTTCATCTTTTCATTTTCAATTTCATCTCTCCATTTTGAATTCCATCTCTCCACACTTCTTTGAACCTATTCGTTGCCTCTTTTTCATTTATTGTTAACTAGCCGGCAGGCCCCCTGGACCCCCGCCAGTGTCAGCAGTATAACTGATACAAACAGGCTCGCTTCGCTCGCCTGCAAAACCTCTGCCAGTGTCAGCTGAGACAAACTGGCTCGCTTCGCTCGCCTGCAAAATGGGGTTCAAAATTTATTGAACATAGTATTTATTGACCTAATCTAGACCTGTTTACCAAATTTAAACATTTTCTGCCAATTTGTACTCTAATCTAAAAAATCTAAAAAAACTCCGGAAAATAGTAAAACGCTAATATCGAGCGTAACCTCGGACATAGTTTGAAACTTGATTCAATATCTTCTAAATTACTCCATCTATAATATCGCTGAACCATTGAATTTTTCACTTGGATCACAAGTAAACAGTAAATCACAATTTACAGTAAATTAAATTACAAGATTACAGTAAATTTACAAGGATTGGTAGATTCAAGGCGGAAGATAAGCAACCCGCAATACATTCACAATCTGGAAAACCTGATTACTGGCGTAATCTTGAACGGATTTCAAAAATATTCTAACACAACATTTCTAGACCTTATCTGAACCTGCCCTCCGAATATCAACATTTTCTACCGATTGGTCCTCGAAAAAATCAAGAAAACGCCGAAAAGAATAGAAAAACTCAAATATCAAGCGTATCCCTAGAAGGTTTTTAAAATCCGTTCTTAGCGCGTATCTAAACGTCCAACTGAACATGCCCGCCAAATTTGAACGTATTCGGTTCAGTGGATTTTTAGCTATGGTGGTGCATGAATGAATGAATCAGTGCCATTTCGCTGTTATATATAGAGATTTAGTTCAATCCAATCACGATTCACGATTCGCTGATCAGTCACAGTACCAAGTTTTTGGTCCCGTTCCTGGACTAAGTCCGATCTTATATAAAATAAAGTCTGTCCAAGCAAAGAAGACATTCTGACAAGATGGAAAAATGACTCCAGCTCAGTTAATATTGTTTGAAAAATTATAAATCTGGTTTCAAATTAAAGGAAACGTTCTAATTCACAATTTGAGAACAAATAAAAAAATTTTTAATCAATATTGTGCGAGCTGGAGTCTTTTTCTCATCTTGCCAGAGTATCTTCTTTGCTTGGACAGACTATATCGTTTAAACAAAGATGTGGAAACAAAATCAGCAAATCTGTTCAGTATTAAGGGTAACTAGATAAAAACAGAGAATCAAATTAATTTCAGAACACCTGTATCGATTCAAGTTACCAATGGTAACACATCCCTGGCAACGGCGCGTTGCTATTGGCTACCGGCTGACAACCGATCGGAAGCCAGTATTGAGTAGGCTCCTCCCCATTTCCCCCAGATTATTTTATGCGAGCTATTTCTCAGAAACTACAAGGGAACAATCAATATCTCACTACGGGGATAATTATAGTCTGTCCAAGCAAAGAAGACCTTCTGGCAAGATGAGAAAATGACTCCAGCTAAGTCAATATTGATTCAAAAGTATAGATTTAGCCTCAAATTGTAGATCAGAATGTTTCCTACGATTGAGATCAAATCAATGATTTTCAAACCAATATTGACCGACCTGGAGTCATTTTCTCATCTTGCAAGACCCTCTTCTTCGCTTGGACTGACTATTATAACAGAGTCTGTAGGCAGTACTCAGAAGAGTGGTTATCCATTGTGTGAAGGTAAATTCCAGGCCACTAGCAACTCGTGCTCACGAAACAGGTGAAGTGCTGTACAGTAGAAGATACGGGCACTTCACCTGTTACGTGGGTACGAGCCGCCAGTGTTCCTGACACATAGAGCTGTCCAGCTCTATCTGCGCTGCTCTAGCCATCACAACTTCATCTACATAACCCTATAATAGATGTTTACTATTACTATATATTATTTTATTAGAGCTACTATTGGTATACTGAATCAGTAATCACCCTTTTTAAGTAATTTTCGAATGATTTCCACTATTTATTGATTTAGTATAAATTATTTAGCCCCAATAACAGAGTGAACATTCATAATCTATATTCATAAAAGGGAAATGACACTGACTAACTGATTCATCACCAGAACTAGAAATCTACTGAACCGAATACGTTCATCAAATAATGCAGGCATGTTCGGTTGGACGTTTAGACGCGCACTAAGAAAGTATTTTTAAACTTTATAAGGATCCGCGAAATATTTGAGTATTTCTATATTTTTTCGGCGTTTTCTTAATTTTTTCGTGAACCAATCAGTAGAAAATATTTATATTTGGAAGGCAGGTTCAGATGAGGTCTAGAATAATGTTGTGTTGGAATATTTTTGAATTCCGTTCAAGATTACGTCAGTAATCCATTTTTTCAATATTTTACATATATTGTGGGTTGCATATCTTCCACCTTGATACGACTTATCTTTACTGTAAATTCAATGGTTCTGCGAGAGTTATAGATGAACTAATTTGGAAGATATTGAATCAAGTTTCATACTTTGTCCGATATACTTCCCAAGGTTACGCTCGATATTGGTGTTTTACTATTTTTCGGAGTTCTTTTTGGATTTTTCGAGAACCAATCGGCAGAAAATGTTGAAATTTGGTAAACAGGTCCAGATAAAGTCTACAAATACTGTGTTCAATAAATTTCGAAACCCTCCTGAGGTTACGCCTTTAGTAAGATTTTCCAATGTTTGGAATCGGTACTTTTGTTTATTTCACGGAAACTACTGAATTTAATACGTTCAGATCATAGACCCAGGTTGGATGAGCTGAGGTGATAGAACAACTTATTCAGAACGATTACTAAAAAGAACCCTGTCAAGTGATATGATGATCGAAGCAAATCCTTTTGAACGGAAATTGCAGTTTTTTAGTTCTGCTGATGAGTGAGTGAATTAATGAATGAGTGCCATTCCTCTTTAATAGATATAGATGAGATGTATATAAATCTCAAAACCCTTTTGAAATGATTTTAATAAAAAAATATTTTCTAGTTCCCACAAATCGTAAAACTTTACAGAATTTTGTGATACGCGTGGCTTCTAACAGTATAATTTCCATGATAAATCATTAAAAAAAGTAATGAGATTTAAGTAATAGAAATTGGTTAGAACAGTTAATCTCGTTTCAAGATAAGTGCGCGATTACGATCTCCTCTCCCTCCTCTCCATCCTCTCACCCCTCACCCACAGGATCTGCCGTTGGATGGAAGAGAGCTACAGGAGTCGCTGTCCGACCAGCCCCGAGCAAGTTGCTGTCTAGATACCGTTTCTAGAGTTGATAGAGTAGAGTTGTAGAGTTTCTAGAGTAGCCTCAAAGGTGAGTAAAATCATCGTTCTCTTTTGTAGTGTCTAACTCTCAATACGTGTAATTATTTGGTCCTTCGATACTATGTGAACCCCGCCTTAACTAAATTCATTTATAATTTGTATTGACCTTATTGCTTTCAAACCTTTATTCAATGTATTTTTGTATTTTAAAAATGATTTTACTATGCCATTGTCTCACATTTTTCCCTCAATCTCAGGGCTACTTCTATCACTGTTCTTTATTCTTAATAATTATCACCCTTAGTACCCTTTTTCAGTTATTTTTCCAATGAATGACATGTTTTAAATGATAATAATTATAGTAAGCTTAAAAACTCAGCAGATACTAATGACTTTCACTTTTACAACAGTACTCACGATTTTGATGGTTGTCGGACGCGTTTCGTGGCACTAAGCCACATCCTCAGCGTACAAGGCGTAACTAGATACTCAGTTACTCTAGATACTCTAGTTACTCCTTGTACGCTGACGATGTGGCTCAGTGCCACGAAACACGTCCAACAAGCATCAAAATCATGAGTACTGTTGTAAAAGTGAAAGTCATTAGTATCTACTAAGTTTTAAAGCTTACTATCATCAACAGTTCAAGTAGGATGAAGACAAAAGAAGATAATAATTAGTTGAAACATGTCATGCATTGAAAAAATAATTAAAAAAAGGGTACTTTGATAATCATTCTCATATAGTTTTTCATTGTTGAACTGACTGGAAATTGATGGTATTTTATTAGGTTTTTACTTATTTTGTATAGTTTGAAGTGAGCAAAAAATTCTTATTCAAAAAACCTATTCTAGAACAAGCAAGAAATGTCATTGAAGAATAATAATCTAGAATGAATTTAGTTGATACACTCACCAGGTCTATGAGTTGCGACAGCCTCAAACCCAGTTTCACCAAAACTGTGTCTGTATTGTTGCTGACGGGGCGAATCAGCCGATTATAGTTGCTCAGCAGATCATCGTAAAGCCTTTTAGCATCCGGATTACAGTCGACAAAATAGTTGCAGATGAATACCAGCAGCAGAAATATTTTCAGGAGGTTGTAGTTGGTTGCAATGAATCTCAAGTCCGACAGACGCATTGTGGTGGATTTTCAGGTCACTGGGTCACAAGAAGTCTGTTTCAAGGTCACTGGGTTACAGGAAAGTCGGTTTAAAGGCCATTGGGTCACAAGAAAGTCTATTTGGAAGTCACTGGGTAACAAGAATGTTTGTTTCAAGGTCACTGGGTCACAAGAAAGCCTGTTTTAATGACACTGGGTAACAAGAAAGTCTGTTTAAAGGTCACTGGGTCACAAGGAAGTGTGTTTCAAGGTCACTGGGTCACAAGAAAGTATGCTTCAAGGTCACAAAAAAGTTTATTTAAAGGTCACTGGGTCACAAGAAACTATGTTTCAAGGTCATTGTTCCACAAGTAGGATATTATTATTCAACGTCTTCTGAGGAAAGTCAACTTATTTTTAGAATTTACAGTGTTGGCTGAATTGTTTTCAATTTTTTCAGAATTATTATGGTGTCTTCCATCTCGATAGAATGTTTTTCTCCATTGAATTCAATGTATTAATTTCAAGTTATTAATTTTGTTGATGCGCTTGAATATTAGAAATTGTGTTTTGTGTAACTTATCACACCCAAGTTTCGAAATGTGTGATTTCAAGCTCAAAATATGTTAGTGTTGATTTTTGTGGGGGAAATAATTTTGACAAAATGTTTCTTGTTACTATCTATGCAAGTTAAGGTTGCATGGAATGTGTCCTTTCCTCTCAAATTTATGTTGTCAATACTTGACGAAACTTTTTATCAGAAACGCACCAAAGTTTCAATGTCATCACCACGTTCCACACTGTACTTTTCTTCTTCGGGGTAGTACTTGTTCTTATTTCCACAATTTTTACCGAACAACTTTTTGAGTTTGTTCTTTGTAATTGTCTTGAATTTGATTAGGCGAATAACAGTTTTACTGTCTTTGTCGTTGAATAACAGGAACATTATTGATGACGGTTCAGTAGTTCAGTAGGAAAGCTGCTCCATGCTGTAAAAAAACAAAAAGTTTGTTCCAAGTTCTCAAATATGATAAACAAAAATTCATTGGTTTCACTTTTAACACATTGTCAATATCAATAATATTTATTTGATATAAATTTATACCTTCCAACTCACTATGAATTCACTCTTAGGGTGAAACATGTCAAATTAATAAGGGTAGGCTTCAGGTTAGACTGCGGGTGCTACATAGTATAAATATAAGATGACTCTTCTCTTAGTCTCTACTCTCTCACAATTGCAGTTGTGACGTCTAGTGGGATCGGAATCCCCAAGTTCTCTATTATATATCATATCACATGATTTCTATATCATATTGTAGTATTAACTTCCAGCCCAAGCCCAACCTTTTTGACATATTCTCACCCTAAAAATATTAGCAAACGGCAGTTCGATACACTCGGCTCATCAGCGCTGCTCGAGCTGCCCAGCTCTACGGCGCTGCTCTTGCTATCACAATCACAACTCTATTCACATGACTATATTAAGAATGTTTACTTTGTTATTATTGTCTGGTATTGTGGGATACCTATGTACAGGGTGACACACGGGAGTCGGACGGTTTTCATTGGAACAGTACTCGGCCATTTTTGAAGATAAATCATATTTTTTTAGAGTATTATTTCATTGAAAACCATCCGACTCCCGTGTGTCACTCTGTATTATAAATCAATAAATAGTGGAAATCACTTGAAAATTACTTTAAAAGGGTGAATTTCACTATTTATTGATCTATTTAACATTGAGAGTACTAATAACAAAGTGAAAATGTATAATCTAGTTATATGAATGGAGTTGTGATGACTGGAGCAGCGCAGCTAGAGCCGGGTAGCTCGAGCCACGCGTCTCGAGCTGCCGCTTGGTAATGCTACCTCCAGGCTGTATGGGTAGTCAATATATGATCGTGAATTATTCCATAATTAATTATAAAAATTACATGCAGGGTCTAAGAAACTCAGAGAATATGGGAGGAGTCTACATAAATTTTCTCCATTACAGATTCAGTTTTGTGAAAATCAATGAAAATCCAAAATGAATCATGATAAAAACTTGAATAAAGTTTGCATTGTCATCAGGCTGTAAGTTATAGCATGATAGTATATAGGATTGGCTGTAAGTTCAGCATATATTCTGAAAGTTTCAAATCTCTAGCTTGTGGGGAGGTGTGTGAAAATCACGTTATTGGATTTGTACGGTACCTTACCGTCAGACAAGACCCATAGCAATAAGTTGAATAAAACTTGTAAAATTAAAAATAAGTTACTCACCTGTGGCTACTGAGGTTGAACTTTGTCAATGGCAACATTGATTAATCCCGATTTCAGAAATTTGACACTGCTTTGAAGTTACAACTCACATGCGTCGCAGGTTAATCGACGGTTAACGTTTTGTCCACATTCAAGATTCCAATCAAAGCACAGCTCCATTACGAGAGGGAGGAGAGGTGAAATTATGGACGAGATAGTTTTGATAGGTATTGAAGTTTTAGGTTATGAGGGATCTATGAAGATTTGTATGAGACTTTATTCTAGTATTTCTAGGTTATGTTTAGTTTGGATTATGTCTAGGTTATGTGATAAGTATGTGAATTATGAAGTTTAAGGTTTAGGTTAGGCTAGGAAAATGGGGTATAATTAGACTAGAACGGAAGATCATGAAAAATATTCAGTTTAAGATAAAATGAACAACTTCAGTAATCTTTTATTTATGGATTTCGTTTGCTAGCAAGGTAAGGAATAGTGAATGCAAGTCGGGAGATATCTTAGATTTATGAAGACCGAAGGAGATAGACTCTGGATTTATAGGGTGGAAGTCTTGAAAATATTGGTATTGGGAGATGGGGGGGAACTCACAGATCACGGAGAATGGAGGATTAGCAATGTAGAAAGAGAGAGAGAGAAAAAAAGAGAGAGAGTGAGTGAGGGAGGAGGAATAAGACGGAGAGAGGAAGAATGGGAAAAAGAGTCAGAGAGAGAGAGAGAGAGAGAGTGAGAGGTTGTGATAGAAAAAATGTATGGAATATAAGGTAGAAATGAGAGATAAAAGTTTGGAAATGGATTTTGTATAGAGAAAGTTTAAAGATGAAAAAAATGAAAAAGGATGGTAGGAAGATGAATATATAAAGTGTACTTGTTCAGAAAAAGATGACTTGAAATAATAATTTGATAGAAATTTTTTAAATGATTTTAATATCAAGCTCTACCAATTGATTCAAAATATGTAGGAGTTACTGCTTTAGCAAGAGTTAATTTGCAAGTATAAGGATGAGAAAACCATTCAACCAGAAGTGGAAGAATTACATACGAAATATACAAAGGAAGAGAGGATAAAAACGTTTCCTAGTAATGTGTTGATAATTTGGAGTAGAACTCTAAGGTTGTATCCCAGACCTTAAGGAGGAAGAGGGTTTGAAGTAATGGTGAAATTTAGACAATGAAACTCTGATACAATAGGCTGAGAACTTAACGAAGAAAATTCGTTTTCGATTCTAGGTGGTGTATTGATTTCAGATGTCGACTGTATATTGATTCTGATTGATGTCAGCTTTCGAGTATTGATAAAATTTCAGAAAGAGTTGAATTGGAATAAACTATTTCAATTCGAATCAACTATTTGAAACGGAATGAACTATTTGAATTGAAATCAACTATTTGAATTGAAATCAACTATTTGAATTGGATTATTCGAGTATTGATTCAAATTTTAGATAGAGTTGAATTGGAATGAACTATTTCAATTCGATTCAGTATTTGAAACGGGATCAACTATTTGAACCGGAATCAACTATTTGAATTGGAATTCACTCTTAAATCAAAATCAATTATTTGTATTGATCGAATTCAAGAAGATATCAACTCCCTATTCCAACTATAATTGATGGTTGTGGGATTCCTAGTCCAATACCAAAAGTTTACTCTTCAAGAGTACGTTCACCAATTTCAAATCACGAATGTAACAATGTAAGACCTTGAGAGCTGTCCTATTGTTGGGAAATTTCTGGATGGGAATAAGTTACGTCTGTGAGTAAAGTTCTCGATTTCCAAAACGAAGTCAATGATTATCGGCAATACACGGTAAATCCAATTGAAAGTTCTACTTAGTGTTTGAATGAAATCGATTGAGGGTGTAAGATTCAAATAATTCATGAAACAAGATTACCAGTGATGACTAGTAGGATGTTAATGCGAAGAAAAATTTTCCAGAAATAGGGGTAGGAGTAGAAGAAAATGGTGGTTACGAAGACGAGAATTTTGAAAGTTTGATATAACCTCAAAAAGTTGAAATCTATTAAAAACAGCTGTTTTTTTGAAAGATACCTTTCAAAAACAGCTGTTTAGTTTGAAGTACTTGTCGAAACAGCTGATGAAAGTGGATGCTCCACCATTAATGATTAATGATTATTTAAAATTACATCTTCAACCATGAAATAAAAACAATTTTCCGAGTGAATGCTACAGATCTAGAGTGAAGTTTAAACAGAAAAAATTCACAGATCACACTTGTATTGATTCTATTGATCTGAAAGAATTAAACTTCAAGGGAGTGGATCTAGTATCCTTGAATTTCTATCGATCTAGGAAGGATGGGTTTTGAAAAAAGGACTTGTTAAGTAGAGGATCGGAATCTGTCCTAGTGATATGGGAACTTAGTAATGATTTGATGGATATTTAGAGGATGTTACACTACTAATATAGATTGTGACAAAGGTATTGGTGAAGATGAAGTAAGGAGATTCGTGAACTGAGGGTTGGGATAGTGGAGGATGACTCAAGTATCTCAAGGATAATACTCTATTGATCTGAAGGAATGACAAATACGTAAATCATGCAGAAACAAATCCTTGATACAAAATGAATTCTCAAGGATTGGTGAGACAAAATGAAGGAAATCAATCTAAAGGATGAAAGTATATGGATATGGGTACTTGAAGGATACTTAAGGATGAGTTGAAGGATACTTAAGGATCTCTCGAGCCGGTTGGAGGTCGTCGCACACAGTGAGTGAGTGAGGTAAAATCGTGGCGATCTGTTTTCTAGAGACGAATGTGGCTTACTGTATTGAGTGTGGGAGTTACCCCGGGATTCTGTACGGCCTGGTGGGTTGCTAGGAAACCGCGATGCTAGCGCTGGCGGTGGCAGGAGGCGGAACTAGAGGGGGGTGACTCCCTTGCTGATGAGGTGGTGAGGCTGATATTTGGTCCAGGGTTTAGAGCAGTGTGAAACTGCTTGCTAGACTTGTGAGGGGGATGGGTTCATCTCGATCTGCTCTCTCTTACTCACGTTCGTTCTCTCTCTCTTCTTCTCTGAATTCCTCTTTCTGAGTCTCTCTCTCTTTCTCAATCACCATCCCTCTCTCAATTGCCCTGTCTCTCACACCCTGAGCATTGTGAAACGGCTCGCTAATCTAGAGCGGAGGATGGGTTCATCTCAGTCTGCTCTCTTACTCTCTCTCTTTTTTCTATCTCTCTCTCTCTCTCTCCACGGCCAAGGCCAAGTGTTAATGGAAAGGATATCCTTATTATCCTTTCCCAAGAATGGACATATATATGTCTAAACTTCGCCTTAGATAACTTACACTCCTTATCCATTTTGCAGAACCTAGAATTAAAATTTTGTATAAATTTTGCATTCATTACTTCACCGTTTTATTGTA
The DNA here is from genome assembly GCA_017141385.1 of Sogatella furcifera. NCBI lineage: Eukaryota > Metazoa > Arthropoda > Insecta > Hemiptera > Delphacidae > Sogatella > Sogatella furcifera. The sequence continues at coordinate 13,535,080 of CM029553.1, forward strand.
TTTTTACTAGAAGTTTATTTTGTGAAATTTATAGGATAATTTTGTCTTACTCGTATATTATATTACAATGTAGAATCTAAGCCGAATTTTGTTATCTATTTGAATAAAGTAATCTAATCTAATCCACCATTATCATTTTTTATTGTTACCCATCTTATAATATAATTCAAATATCGATTTCTAATCATCTAATTATTATTATCACAGCGTTTTACTTAACTTGCTTTGGGTGTTGTCTGTCAGGTTGGAATTTTGTAAATTAATTTTCATCCACTTCCCGACGACCTAGAGACTTGAAACTTCCAGGATAGATCAAAACCTGATGACAATGCAACCTTCAATTGTTTTTGTTATGATTTATTTTGTATTTTGATTGATTTTTACACAACAAAATTTGATATGGAAATGGAAACCTATGGATATGGTTCTTATGGATATGGAGTCCTATCATTCCATCAGCTTTAAGTGGATAATATTAATTTTGTTATTTGATAGATAATTCCTTCTGTGATATGAATTGTGACATTTGCGAAAAGAAATGCTATCCTGAACAGTTGGCGAATTATCAAAATGTGACGTCAAAGTCTTACCTGGCAAATGAACTTATTGAAAATCATACATACATGTGGAACTAAAGAGATAAAAATAAATATATTTGAAAAATTTCAAAACCCAACTTTTAAGAAACCGATTAAAAATAAGAAAATGAATTTTATCATTATTAGTAAATGTCTTATAGAGCTTAGACTAGAAACGTTGGGCGCATTTATAATAACATAGCTTAACAATTCTAAAAAAATTCCATGAATCATTAATATGTGTAGCTGATATGCTAGTATAACCATCATATACATAAAAATGCGCCCAACAGTTTTAGTCTAAGCTCTAAGACATTTTATGATGATAATAAAATTTATTTTCTTATTTTTAGTCGGTTTTTAAAACGTTGGTTTTTAAAAGTTTTTTGTTGTATTTATTTTCTACATGAGTTCATTGATATTTCGGGGTTCATTTATATGCACCAATGACTTCAGATGACCCAAAAATTATAGTTAGGCTACAAGGCGTGAAGTCACACGACATTGTTGCCAATTTATCGGTGAAATTCAATAGGAAACTTGTTATGGACATTGGACAGAGTTGAGGCGAGATCATCATCATCATCATCATCGTCATCATCATCATCATCATCATCATCATCATCATCATCATCATCATCATCATCATCATCATCATCATCATCATCATCATCATCTTCATCTTCTTCTTCTTCTTCTTCTTCTTCTTCTTCTTCTTCTTCTTCTTCTTCTTCTTCTTCTTCTTCTTCTTCTTCTTCTTCTTCTTCTTCTTCTTCTTCTTCTTCTTCTTCTTCTTCTTCTTCTTCTTCTTCTTCTTCTTCTTCTTCTTCTTCTTCTTCTTCTTCTTCTTCTTCTTCTTCTTCTTCTTCTTCTTTTTCTTCTTTCTTCTTCTTCTTCTTCTTCTCCTCTTCTTCTTCTTCTCTTCTTCTTCTTCTTCTTCTTCTTCTTCTTTCTTCTTCTTCTTCTTCTTCTTCTTCTTCTTCTTCTTCTTCTTCTTCTTCTTCTTCTTCTTCTTCTTCTTCTTCTTCTTCTTCTTCTTCTTCTTCTTCTTCTTCTTCTTCTTCTTCCTCCATTTCCACCTACATCTATCCTTTGTAACTGTACTTGGTGCCTTGAAGCGAATTCTTCAAATTTCCATATCACAAACTATGCTTATAAGCAAGAATGTTGCTGTTCTGTTGGAAGAATGTGATGTTTATAAGTACAAAGGAAAGTATGATACTCAGGATATTTTCCAAAAAATAATTCTAGAGATTTATTAATGAAAATTGAGGGGAATCCTATGGAAATATGTGTGGATTTTTTCGATCAAGTTTTTTTTTATTATAAGATGTCTCTTATTGGATGTAATTAGCTACAATCATATCTCATAGAAAGACAAGTATCTCTTTATCTTATTTTTCTTCTCCTTCTTCCTCCTCTCCTTCTTCTTCTTATCCATCCCCTCTATAAGATAAAGAAGAATAAGAAAAGAAGGAAAAGAAGAAGAAGAAGAAGAAGAAGAAGAAGAAGAAGAAGAAGAAGAAGAAGAAGAAGAAGAAGAAGAAGAAGAAGAAGAAGAAGAAGAAGAAGAAGAAGAAGAAGAAGAAGAAGAAGAAGAAGAAGAAGAAGAAGAAGAAGAAAGAAGAAGAAGAAGAAGAAGAAGAAGAAGAAGAAGAAGAAGAAGAAGAAGAAGAAGAAGAAGAAGAAGATAGAGAAGACGATTTGTTGAATAGTAGTGTAGTGATGATTACGTACAGATGAGTGGACTGTTTGAGTAAGATCTAATTGAATTTCATCTTTCAGTAAATAGATCGGAGTGGAGTGAAATGGTTCTGACATGCTGTCCAATTCACCAACAACAGCTTCCTTCATCTCATTAGTCAAACTTCCAATTAATCCATTATTTTCTCATTTCCCTCCCGCCCCTCCTTCTTCAGCCTTTTCTTCCTGTCCCTCCATCTTCATCACTCACTGTTTTCAATTTTCCTTTATGCTTCAGTTCATTACTCCTCTTCCTATTCCTCCTCTCCCTCCTCATCCTCATCCTCTCCCTTCTCCTTCTCCTCTTTCTCCTCTTCCTCCTCTCCCTCTTCCTCCTCCACTTCCTACTCTCCCTCCTCCTCCTCCTCCTCATCTACCTCCTTCTCATCCTCCTCCTCCTCCTGTTCCTCCTCCTCCTCCTCCTCCAACTCTTCCTCTTCCTCCTCCTCTTTTTCCTTCTTCTCCTCTGGCTTCATCTCTGAAGGATACTCTCTCTTCCTTCTCTCCCTCCTATCCCCTCTCTTTCTCCTCTCCCTCTTCTCTCTCCTCTCTCTCCTCTCCCTCCTCTCCCTCCTCTCCCTCCTCTCCCTCCTCTCCCTCCTCTCCCTCCTCTCCCTCCTCTCCCTCCTCTCCCTCCTCTCCCTCCTCTCCCTCCTCTCCCTCCTCTCCCTCCTCTCCCTCCTCTCCCTCCTCTCCCTCCTCTCCTCCTCTCCCTCCTCTCCTCCCTCTCCCTCCTCTCCCTCCTCTCATCCTCTTCTTTCTCGAATGTGAACTCGAATCGTCTTTTCGAAACTGTGTAGGTATGTCTGGCTCAACAGCCCATCAAGGGCCAGCCTACCAGCTGGTTGCCAGTTTCAAATTCAGTCTACTATACAGCCCGTCCAAGCCAAGAAGACACCCAACACGACGGGAAAACGGCCCCAGTCCGGCCAATACCGGCCCAAAAGCCATGAATTCTCAATCAGAACTCACAGTCCCCGAACCAACACTGGCCGAGCCGAAGCCGTCCCCTCCACCCCGCCAGAATTCCCCCAGGCCGGACAGACCATACAGCAAGCAAATAATCATCAACCAGAATAGAGTTAACGTGTGCTAACCACGTCTATCCTCTCAACCATAAGCCAGTCTTCACAACCAAGTGAAGATGCAGAACACCTCTGAATAACATGCAGTTAATCAGTTAGAGTGTAATGCAACAATTTCTTACTATTCCTCCAGAGACAGGAAACGACTGACTGTCTTTACTCACGACAGCCAATCTCCCAAAGTAGGGTACCCCTTCTTCGGAACACCCTGTATAAATTAATAATGTTTCCTTTTTCATAATGCTACTGTTCTCAATAAATGTAGATCTCAGTATCCTTTTAAAATAATTTCTATTTTACATGGCAAGTTACGTTTTTTTAGTCATTTTCGAATGCAATGATAATTAAGATTTATATTCTGTCCAAGCAAAGATGACCCTCTGGCAAAATGGGAGAATGACTTAAGCTTGGTCAATATTGGTTCAAAAATTAGAAATTAGATCTCAAATTGTATGAAACCATTTGATCTACCATTAAAACAACTTTTATAATTCTTGAACAAATATTGACCAAGCTGGAGTCATTTTCCCATCTTGCCAGAGGGTCTTCTTTGCTTGGACAGACTATACAATAATTTTAAACATTAATAATTTTGTATGTCCTATAGATGAACCATCCACCCTCCCTGCCATCCACCCTACACCCTTCGGCAGTTAGTCCGCGGCTTAAGGGCGGCCATTCAGACGTCAATAGAATAATACGATTATCTTGAACCAGCAGATTTCGACAATGCTGTTGAAATCTATCCGGTCTTGGGTTGATAGAAACGCGGGAATAATTGATGTGAGCAGTCTCGGGCAATTACTGTTCCACCATTACTACGATTCATACCGTCGAGGAATATTCTGTCCAAGCAAAGAAGACACTCTGACAAGATGGGAAAATGACTCCAGTTCAGTCACTATCAGTTCGAAAATTATTAACTTTGTTTCAAATTGTAGGAAACATTCTGATCTCAAATCTCATACCAAATTAGTCATTTTTGAACCAATATTGACCGAGCTGAAGTCTTTTCCCCGTCTTGCCACAATGTCTTCTTCGCTTACAGACAGACCTTAACACATCGGCAATCTTATTATATGTAAAACGTTGAAAAAACAGTCAAGTTAGAGGTTAATAACTGAATTTGTAGAAGAATAAGAAGAAATCAGAGTACCTACAAGATAGAGAAAATTTGTGAGAACAAAAACAAGAGAGAACTGAATTATACTAAAATTTACAAAAACAACTGGAATAACAATAACTGAATTTGTAGAAGAACAAAAAGAAATCAGAGTACGAAAGAAAGAAACTTCGTGAGAAGTAGTACAAGAAAACAATCAAGAACAAGATAACCCACATAGCACATGAACATATCAGATACATATTAGATATGTTCCATCGATACTTACAGTATGTATTGGATACGTAAATTTACGTATCTAGTACCTATCTGATACGTATCTGATATGTGAAAATGTCCGCTTTTGAGATACATATTATTTAGGTATTGATTATACGTATCCGATATGTATCACCCTCATGTCTTGGATATACATCTAATATGTAACCAACAAAAAAAAATTGCAAAAATACTTTGATGATCAATGATATAAATATTATCAAATGATAATATTGATATTTGTAATTGTTGAAATAAAATAATAATAATTCAGTTAATCCCATTGGAAAGACATAAAAAATGCATAAGAAATATAACTTACTTAACCTCAAAATACTGAATGCAATCAATAGCCTACACAATCGACTTTAGCATTAGATCAGATTTGAATCAATTGATAAATGAAACACAGATTTAAATAATAAGTAATATATTATAATATTACATTCAAATGAACAATTTTCATCCTTTTGAAAGTCCTATTCTGGTTTTGTCTCCTCAATCACATCAGCTTTCATTTCATCACTTCTCACAACAGAAGATTTCAGTTCAGAAAGAGCACACAAGCAGAGGCGCAGTTACTAATGCATTGTGGGTAGGTTTAGCGGATAGGTATCTGATATGTATTGGAAAGTATTGTGAGATACGTATCAACCCTGCCTCAAATAACATGTATCAGATACGTTTGAGGTACATATTTTGTAATACATACTTTTAGGGTTACATTGATATGTACTTAATATATATCGGATACTTAGTGTGCTATGTGGGAAGTAGCTGATGAATGATAAAGTAGCCGTGAGAGAACAAAGAAGCAATAGAAATACAGAAACAATTTAGTAACAATAATCATTCCCACGTATACACCGCACCGGAATGTATATAACATTTGTTAATAACTTTTGTGAATAACGTAAAGTAGACTATAATAATTATAGTCTATATAGACTATAATAGTATAGTAATTTTAAAATAGACTTATATATTATACAGAGTGTTTCAGGAGGAATGTGCAATACTTCTCAGGCTGATTCCTTACACCAAGTAGACAAAAACGTTCCATCGAACCAACCCCCAAAAACGCTTTGTTACCGAGATAATAATGGCGGAAAATTGAGATTTTTCAAAAAATATTTATCTTTAATTTTTTAGAGGCTTTACTGATGTTCTAAAATAAACAATCCCTATGTAAAATTAGCTGAGGAATTCAATGAAACCAGTCTGAAGTCTGTCACTTCAACGGTTATTGAGATAATTGAAAAAATATGCTTGAAAAACGCCATTTTTCAACAATAAGGGTTTATAACTGGGTAAGGAATCATAAAATTGTATTTTTTATCAATGGAAGTTGAAGATAGTCGGATTCTAAAGAAAAAGTTAAATGGCGGCGATTGTGTAAATCTTACCTAAATCTCAGAAATGGCGATCAAAAATCGCAAAATCGCTACTAAACACAAATTCATCACTTGTGATGCTTGCAATGTTTTGTCAATTTTGCGATTTTTGATCGCAATTTCTGAGATTTGGGTAAGATTTACACAATCGCCGCCATTGAACTTCTTCTCTACAATCCAACTCTCTCCAACTTCTATAATTAAAAAATACAATTTTATGATTCCTTATCCAGATATAACCATTATTGTTGAAAAATGGCGTTTTCTATCATATTTTTCCAATTATCTCAATAACCGTTGAAGTTACAAACTGGAACTGGTTTCATTGAATTCCTCAGCTAATTTTACATCGGAATTGGTTATCTTAGAACCTCACTAAAGCCTCAGAAAAATTAATATATTTTGAAAAATCTCAATTTTCCACCATTTTTATCTCGGTAATGAAGCGTTTTTGGGGGTTGGATCGATGGAACGTTTTTGTCTACTTGGTGTAAGGAATCAGCCTGAGAAGTATTGCACATTCCTCCTGAAACACCCTGTATAACTCATTATACAAAAGTTATTAACATTGTGGTATCAGTAAAATTATTTGAATAAAGTAAATAAAAAAAAAATTAGTAAAATTAGTAGAATATAAAGCATGTTCCATGGTATAAAACATAATTGAAAAAGATTAGAATAAAAACAAGATTCAGTAGAAGAACATAAAGCTGGAAAAGAACAAGAAGAAGAAACGTAAGAAAACAAAGAAAAAGAACTGAAAGCAGGAAATAATAATAATTAAAAGACACAGGAGAAGCAGTGGAGGGCCAAGTAAGAATAAATAATAAAATATATAAAAATATATGAAATTTTATTTCCCGAAAAAATACATACATAAAATATAATACAATAACAAAAACAAAAACAAATAACAATAATGCAAGAATCTCTAAAGTGTGATGACGGTGACTACGTGTTTTTTTTCTATGGAAATTCACCTACTCCACTATGACGTGCCATGTCCTAGAGTAGATTTAGGGAAAATTTGTGCAAATTAGTTTCGAGTTATATTGCAGAGGAACAAGAATAACAAGCTGAAAAAAGGAAAGGAAGGCATGAGATTAAAAAGCTATTTTCTTCTATAGAAGAATAAGCAGTGGAAGAACAAGAAATAATGGTTGGGAGAAGTGATGGCTTGAAAGGAATTGGAACAATTGTGAATAACCCCTATTTATAGCAGGCTGTAGCCAATGCCATGAGTAAGGCGGTTGACAAAATAACTTTTATCAATTCTCAGCTCTGTCAGGACTGTCTGAAGCTGTCTCCGAAAGCGAATTTGTATAGTTAGGCAGGTTATCGTTCAGATGTACTTTCACAGACAGCTTGCAGATTGTCCTGACAGAGCTGATAATTGTTAACAGTCATTCGCCAACCGCCTAACCGCCTGGCGTCAGCTATGATATTCGAACAACAGACCGCTGAATACACTTTACAGTAGACCGCTGAAAGATTGATGAAGCTTTCATTGCTTCTCTAATAGCGTTGAAATGATGGATTACAAACCAAATCAAGGATATCAGGTTGAGATTAGTGTTCAGATCGTGAATAGTGTCTGCATTTATAACATACTTGATGAGGGATGGAGCAATCTACTGAGAAAATTCATGAAAACTATGTCTACAGTCCATTCACGATGGCTTGAGACAAAATAAACAAAAGAATTTTAAAATTTGTTTAATTTGTTCAATTTTAAAATCAGAAGATTCCATAGATACTTTACATCAGCTGTAAATTCCAGGAGATAATTGTCTCGCAAATTGGCCTCGTATGAACTAGGCTTCAGGGTCTGATTGGTGTGTTGATTAAGATTAACCGTGAAAATTTGGCTGGAATGATTTCGGGAACAGGTCGTTGACTGTCCTGACAGAGCTTGAGAAGAGAGAGAGTGTGTGAGAGAGATTAAATTAGATTAGATTACTTTATTCAAATAGATAACAAAATTTGGCTTAGATTCTACATTGTAATATAAATGAGTAAAACTAAATTATCCTATAAATTCCGAAAAATAGAAATTTCTAGTAAAAATACAAAGAAGCGGTGACGTAAAGAATGGAAAATTTATACAAAATTGAATTTGAGGTTCTTCGAAATGTATAAGGAGTGTAAGTTATCTAAGTGAAAGGGCGAAGTTTAGAGACAGTGAGAGAGAGATTAGATTAGATTTCTTTATTCATTTAAATAGCAACAAAATATTTATTTATGCTTATTTTAAGAGTTATTATTAAATCTAATAATTAATCTATCATTTTCACAAGTTACACACTAATTTCTATATCTCACACCAAAATATTTACAGTTTATTCTATAATTCTATAATCTATTCAACGAGAAAGGTTACATATGGATGGAACAATCATAGAGCGATTATCCAAACAATATGATACTTGCTTGCAATCTTAAAAAGATTAGATTAGATTAGATTACTTTATTCAAATAGATAACAGAATTTGGCTTAGATTCTACATTGTAATATGAATGAGTAAAACTAAATTATCTTATAAATTTCACAAAACAGAAACTTCTAGTAAAAATACGAAAAAACGGTGACGTAGACATAGAGAGAGTGAGATGGTATCAGGATACGCATGAGACAGAAAGAGAAAAACTGTGTCTCAAATTATTCTTGTAGGAGAATGAAAAGAATAGGATAAGCGAGAAATATTTGGAATAGAAGGAAGAATAGGATAAGAGAAAGAGAAAGAAAGACGAAGAGAAAATAAGGGTGAGGAATTGATAGAAGACCTTGATCTATTGGTATAGTCTGTCCAAGCAAAGAAGACATTCTGGCAAGTTGGGGAAAATGACTCCAGCTCAGTCAATATTTGTTTAAAAATTATGAATCTGGTCTCAAATTGTAGATCAAAATTTTTTCGAAATTTGGATACGAATTTATAATTTTTGTACCAATATTAACCGAGCTGAAGTCATTTTCCTATCTTTCCAGAATGTCTTCTTAGCTTGCACAGACAATAACGGAATTCTTTCATCAAGTCGGTTGTATTTTATTGCTTCCTTGTGGAGCAGGATAATAAATTTTGCGTGATTGTTATTTAAAAGGTCACAATAATGTATTGTACTTTCCGCAGGCTCACTTCGCTCGCCTCATCTGTCTAACCAGGGTAAACAGTGTCAATAAATCAAACAGGCTCACTTCACTCGCCTGCAAACTCTCCGGCAGTGCTGTGAATTAGACTAAGATTATGATTGATTGGTAGGTGTATCACAGCATTCCAAGAATTTCTTTTTTCAAAATATGTTTTGAATTCATCATTGAAATTCGATTTGTCACAGTTGTGGCTATACCTATAAGGAAATCGATTTTATTCACTTACTAGCCGGCAGGCTCGCTTCGCTCGCCTTCTCCGCCTAGCAAGGGGGGCTCCGCCCCTGGACCCCGACAGTATCGGCAGTGTAAATAAGTCAAGCAGGCTCGCTTCGCTCGCCTGCAAAACCTCTGTCAGTGTGAGCTGCGACAAACAGGCTCGCTTCGCTCGCCTGCAGAATCCGTTCAGAAGGAATTCGAAATTTATGGAACACAGCATTTCTGGACCTAAGCTGGACCCGTTTACCGAATATCAACATTTTCTGGCAATTGGTTCTCGAAAAATCCAAGAAAATTTCAGAAAAATAGTAAAACGCTAGTATTAAGCGTAATCTTGGGAAGTGTATCGGACATAGTTTGAAACTTGGATCAATATCTTCTAAATTAGTTCATCTATAATCTCGCTGAACCATTGAATTTACAGTAAGGATTGGTCGTATCAAGGTGGAAGATATGCAACCCGCAATACATCTACAATTTTGAAAACCTGATTACTGGCGTAATCTTGAAAGGATTTCAAAAATATTTCAACACAACATTTCTAGACCTTATTTGAACCTGCCCACCTAATTTCAAAATTTTCTACCGATTGGTTCTCGAAAAAATGAAGAAAACGCCAAAATACTATAGAAAAACTAAAATATTACGCGTATCCTTGAAAAGTTTTTAATATCCGTTCTTAGCGCGCGTCTAAACGTCCAACTGAACATGCCTGCCAAATTTGAACGCATTCGGTTCAGTGGATTTTTAGTTCTGGTGATGAATGAATGAATCAGTCAGTCAGTCAGTCAGTCAGTGCCATTTCGCTTTTATAGATATAGATTGGTGTTGAGATGAAAAATATCGATGTTCTCGAAACACTTACCTGGTTGTGATAGGATAACAAAGAGAATTGAGTGAGAACAATGAACAATTGCTATTTCGTATGGGAGTGAGTGAGATATCAAAAGTAATTCCAAACTCTGGAACTACAGGCTGCAAAGCGAATATAACTTCGTTGATAAAATCTTCTGACGTTGGATTGTCACAAGGGGAAGTTGTAGAATTAAATTATTCCACATTAGGAGCAGGTAACAACTTTATTATTGCGATACAACTTCATTACTATCAATTTACTAGCCAGCAAGCTCGCTTCGCTCGCCTTATCCATCTAGCCAGGGGGCTATGACCCCTTCACAGTGGTCCCCATCTCTGGACCAACGGCAGTGTCCGAGAGACAAACAGGTTCGCCTCGCTCGCCTGTGAATCAAATTTAAAAGGATCTCATTTCGTCATAATAACGCTCAACAGGGTCTTTTGAGCTTGTTTCAATCGCTAATTGTTTAGAAATATAACTCTCGTATGACATAATGGGAATGTGACACTTTTTATAGGATGTTCCACGCACTGGCGTCTTGTACCCACGAAACAGGTGAAGTGCCCGTATCTTTTACTGTACAGCACTTCACCTATTTCATGGGCACGAGCCGTTAGTGTATTCCAGTAGGAATGTGCAATACTTCTCAGGATAATTCCTTACATCAAATAGAGAAATACTTTAATTGGACATACCCCAAAACCCACTTTGTTACCGAGATAACACTGGTAAAAAATTGGCTTTGTGGATGAAACGTTTTGTCGATAGAATCTTCTGACGTCAGATTGTCATTAGGGAAAGTTGTAGAATTGAATTATTTCACATTAGGAACAGGTAAAAACTTTATTATTGCGATACAACTTCATTATTATCAATTTGAGTTGCCGGCAGGCTCGCTAATATTTTCCAATTTTCAAGAGGCTTCATTCAGGTTCTAAAATTATCAATTCCGATGTGAAATAAGCTGAGAAATACAATAAGACCAATTGGAAGTTTGCAACTTCAACGGTTTTAGAGATAATTGTGAAAATACTATGCTGAAAACACAATTTTTCGAGAATTAAGTGAAATAAAAATAGAATAACTGTATTTTTAATCGATGTAATTTGAAGAGAATCAAACTCTTCATCAAATTCTAGAGTAGAAGCTTTGGCGATATTAGTGTAAATCACAACAAGATCTCAGAGATAGCGATCAAAAGAAGACAAAATAGACTAAAAATACAACAAAAGTCCGGTTTTTTGGTTAAGATTCACACAATTACCGCCATTCAAATTCTCTACTGTCACAAAGTTATATTTTTTGCGAAATTCGAGATTGATCATGGTGTACATTGCAGGAAAACTTGTAGCCTACTGAATCACTTATTTTTTCAATATTTTTCTTAATAGAAATATTATGAGAATATACCTATTTAGCATTATAAATAAGTTTTTCCTCTTAAACTTTGCTTCATAATAGCATTGAAATGTTAGAACTAGAACTGGCAGACGCAATTCCGGATGAGAAGTGAAAATCTGGAAGAAATATATATGACTTTAGTACTATTTCAATGTAATTTTGATGACAATTTGCAAAAGTATGGTGGATTCTATCAAGCTGACCAATCGAGAGTCACTGGCGGCTCGTGCCCACGGAAAAATGAAGTGCTGCACAGTAAAAGATACGAGCACTTCACCTGTTTCGTGAGTACGAGCCGCCAGTGTCAAGAGTTCAACATTCAATGTCCATAGTGTGAGTAGATTCAAGGTTGAATAAGCGTTTTCAATTAAATTTGACCGCCATTATTTATTTATCAAGACAGATTTCTTCTATTCCGCCACAATGACGTCTCGTGTTTTGAATGGACACATTAAGCCGTCGGTCCCGGCTGCCCAAAAAGCAGTCGTTAGGTCATGTCAGAGGCCCTGAAACCGATCAGGTGCGACCTGAAAGCTCTGACCTCATACCTTAGGATACCTAATACCTAAGGTCCCACACGGTATTATTATTATTATTATTATCACCACGCCCCTGAAATAAAAAGGGAATACGCAAAACTGATGAAGGGGTACGTTCTTTGAAAAAAAGTTCAAAACCGTTGATGAAGATAAAAAACGTTTTTCAGGAAAAACCCCATAAAAAAGCTCGCCATCTGCAGGCCTCTGGCGGCTCGTGCCCACGAAACAGGTGAAGTGCTGCACAGTAAAAGATACGAGCACTTCACCTGTTTCGTGGGTACAAGCCGCCAGTGATCTGCACCACTTCCAAATCCCTGCCATCGACGAGAGCCCTATCTCCATGGCCTAGATCACCCGGCAGGATTGCGTGAGTGAGAGGGTTTGTCCCTGAAATCCCTCTCCACCAAGCTCAAGCCGGGATGCGTGGTAGGGATGAATCTCAACTTCGGCAAAGTTCGGCTACCTTCGTGAGACTTCGGCTCGGCCCGAGTACAGAATAGCTCCTCGTATCAACCCCAGTCTCTCCAGTTAGCTGAGCGGAAGGTTCGGTAAACTTCTGCCAGGGATGCTGAACGATTCACATGACTGCTCGTGAGTAATTTCAATTTTTTTCCAGCAATTTCAAGTTGAATTCCATTGTTTTTCATGTTGAAATTGAAGTTTGAACAATTTTCAACCTCCCCCAACCATCATCTCACTTGTCAGACTTCATAGACTCCGCCAAAAGTCGCTATTGGATTTTCCATTGCCCTGGAATTTTTGTCACACCCCCCAGAACGCCTCTAAGGGCTAAATTAATGTTATTTTAACCCATTATTTTTGGTTGAAGTATTGTTCTATTATCACCTCGCTTTCGAACGTTTCGTGTGGACGGACTTGGTAATCCTAAAAAACCCATTACAAAATGATTACAATCCGTATTTCACGGGTATTTTGAACGAAAACATCCATAAATCCATGAAATAAATCTTCTGATAGAATAAGCTACTGTAATATTCTAGTTTTCTGTGAAGTAGAAGTGTTGTTCCATCGAAATCCTGTTGTAAATGTCCTGAAAGTAGAATAATTATTATTATTGAAAGAACACTCAATTGAATTCTACTAATATCTCAGTAATTTTCAGAGCACATTAATTAAATATCATGACTGAATTATTATTTCGAAGTTTCCAATGGAATATAGAATCATGCCTTCAGAAACCACTTTATACAAGTTTTGAAAGTGTCTGATATATATCAAAGACCTTTCATTCCAACAATTGATTCAGCTTTTTTCTGTACTGAGAACTTCAAATGTTGTAATGAGAAGGTTATTGTTAAGGTAATAGGTAATGGGTTTAATTGTTAAGGTTATTCATTAGGGAAAAGTTCATAAAAGAACTATAACTCATGTCTCCGTTTGTGGAAAATGAGGTTATCCTGGCGAAGTGGAACAACCCTTGGGTCTCCCCACTATTAAAAGCCATACGCTAAATAAATAAATAAATTAGGGAAAATATTTGATGCATTACCTGAAACTGTACATTATTCTAATTGATATTTCTCCAGTCTAAATAAATTCTCAATGAATTATAATTATAATTTAAGTGTGACCAGATCGGCTAATAAGGAATGAGGAAAATGTATCAAAGTTATTTTTTATTAATTTTTGAGATAAAGAACTGGATTATGTTCATTCTATAGAGAAACCATCTGGAGAAGTTTTAAAATTGATTCTATAATTCGGAATACACACCTCTTTAACTATTATAGTTCCCATCTTGTATCATTGTATCATTGTATCATTGCACACCCCATACATAACCATCTATCAATTCTCGAGAATTGATAGATGGTTATGCCCCATACAGGTAGAAAAAATTAAAAATTTCGATTTTCAAGCATCGATATTTTGTTGATCGATAATCGTCATGTTGTGATTTTCCGTTTAGGTTATGCAATACGATTCTACCATCACTTACCATTGAAAGTTGAATATCTATCTGAGACTGTGATGGATTCTAATACGATTTTTAAACTGTGATTGTTGAAAACGATGGAGGATTTTCTATTAAGAATAACTTTTTATGATAAGAGTCTGTGGAAAATTAGATTGCATGTAATTTGGGGTGGCTACCTCATCCACGACAAAACCAAGTCAATAAACAACATACTCGAATCAAATAAAAATTCTATCTATTCACAAAGTGATACATATTACAAGTTTAAATGGAATAACAATAGAGAAGAGTAAAGTTGTAGCCTACGCCTCACTAATTCGGTTTGTGAGGAGGGTCGTATGAAAAAATTATAATTCAGTTATCACATAACAACATTTTTTAGACAGACGAAATGTCAATAAAAACAAGTTACTAACTGAATTCTATTTGAATACATTGATTTATGTACGTAATTTTTTTATTATTGCGTATGATGCCCACATAAGCATTTTAGCTTGTGCGTGGGTAATGGATATTGAGTGCGAAGGTGATTGATGAGGTGAGAAACAGCCATACCACTGAGATTCGAACCCAGACCTGGCAGTGCTAGCGGACTGAAGTTTATGACGCCCTAGCCCACTGCGCCAACCAGGCCGGCAAATTGTATATACAATATTACCCAAGAATATATCCCATTCATGATATCATAGTTCTAACAGGAAAATATTAGTGAAATAGTTCAATTTTGATTACAGAATGATAATAGCTAATGTATTTCCAATAGAAACCGTTCAAAAAGTAGAAATTTAAAAAATATATATAAATATGAAAATAAATTAGAAAAGAAGATAATTTTCCAAATTGTTTAGTCGCAGGCAGGATTGCAACACAAAAACTAAGTATAGGGTGACCTGACCAATTCCTATATAGTATCAGTGGATATAAAGAGATATATTTCTTTATATTCACTGGTTGTATGGACACGTCACACGTCACAACATTGACAATAAGTATGTTTGCGTAGACTATGACTGTGTCCGTTTTTTTTCTTATTGGGACTGTGCCATATCGTTTGTCATCGCAAAAGATCAAGTTTGTTTACATTGTGTGTTTATTTATTTGGACTCAAGTTATCGTGAATAAGGTGGAGATTCGAGGACAAGTTGACCAAGCATCTCAAATAGCCCCATTCACTTTTTTCAGTACCTGTTGATACTTGATCTCTACTGCCGAGAAGAACATCACAAATCAATGATTCTATGTCATTAATCACCCCGTTACCACAATACTGAACCTGGTATAGTCTGTTCAAGCAAAGAAGTCCCTCTGGTAAGATGAGAAAATGACTCCAGCTTGGTTAATATTGATTCAACTAATATTTATTTGGTCTCAAATTGTAGATCAGGATGTGTCCTAAGATTGAGAGCAGATCAAAAATTTTTAAATCAATATTGACCGAGCTTGAGTCATTCTCTCATCTTGCCAGAGGGTCTTCTTTGCTTGGACAGACTACAACACATACAATGTGTGAATGTAGGCTACATGACTGTTGATTTGACTTGAAAACGACCCGCTGTGGACGATTCATATAAATAGTAAATATAAACGACCCGCTGTGGACGATTCATATAAATAGTAAATATTTTCTATGTAGAGATCTACTCATGTTACAACTTATATTTGAATATTAACACGTAAGCATGATGTATTTGTGACTTGAAATCCTTCGTGGTTTCTAAATTATTCAATAAATTTATTTAATATCTCATTTGAAAGATTGTATGGAGCAGAAGTAACATAAGGTCTCACATTTCGGAAAAAGCTATCAGGGTGCCAATTAATATTATGCACTCTTTCATATTGGAAAAACTTTTAAACATTCAAATTTCCGTGGAACATTTCAAGAAATACCTCAATTTCCCATCGAGGATAATTATTGAGGTTATATTACCGGTGGAACAACCTTTTAGGACTCCCCACCAAACGTGGCATATGATAATAATAATAATAATAATAATAATAATAATAATAATAATAATAATAATAATAATAATAATAATAATAATAATAATAATAATAACAATAATAATAATAATTAATATTAAGTTCAGGGCTACAGTTTTTACCGTAAGATTAACAACATATTAATTGTGACATCATCGCGGTAAAAATTTGTTTCATTAACGCGTTCGATTGTGACCATCATCATTCAATTCAGCGCCAAAAATAACGCTAGAAAATCGTTTGGTCTAGTCTGTCCAAGCAAAGAAGACCTTCTGGCGAAATGAGAAACTTACTCCAGCTCGATCAATATTGGTTCGAAAATTATTGATCTGCTCTCAGTTGTAGGAAACATTCTAATCTACGATTTGAAATTAAATCAATAATTTTTGAACCAATATTGTCCGAGCTGGAGTAATTTTCTCATCTTGCCAGAGGGTCTCCTTTGCCTAGACAGACTATATCATTTCGTCAATGTAATCAATTGAAAACTGAGAACCGTTGTTTCTTTTATCGATTTTTGGTTTTACCCAAAACGATGTTTCGTTTTACCTAGATATCGATGTTTTTCTCGAAATAGAATATTTTTCTTCGTCATTATAAACTTACAAAATGAACTCTTCTGATCACAGAACATTTTCAAAATCTTGCAAAAATGATAAATTAGATCCTGGTAGAAATTGCAATGGCTCCACTTTTATATGATGGACAATAATATACCAAATATCTCAGTGGAATTATCGATGGGAAAAATAATATCGATGTTCATATCACTTATTGATGTAGAGATGAAAGTTTAGTCTGTCCAAGCAAAGAAGACTGACAAGCAAGATGGGAATATGACTCCAGCTTGGTCAATATCTGTTCAAGAATTATAAATGTGGTCTCTATATTGGATCAAATCGTTTCCTACAATTTGACATCAAATTTATTATTTTTGAATCAATATTAACCGAGCTCGAGTCATTCTCCAATCTTGCCAGAGGGTCTTATTTGCTTGGAATTAATACAGGGTGGCGTAGAGAAACGAGTAATTTTGAAATATTATAATAAACCAACGAAGATCTTACAAAACATTTCTAATGCTGAAAATGTGTTCGCCAAAAGTGGAATTTGGAAAAATCACTTCAAATAAATCACATCTGTTAAGTGTTGTCCATTGCGCCTAACACATTCAATCAATTGACTTTGAAGACTAAAAGGTATCATCCCAAAGCGGGTCGAGCTGCTCGGCACCAGCTGCGCTGCTCTAGCCATCACAACTCTATTTAGATAACTATATTATTAATGTTCACTATGTTATAAGAGCTACAAAATTGTAAAATAGTGGTTTATGCAACGGTTGTATAATGGGAGCCTTTATAGCATGAGGTGAGATGTAAGTTAGAGCCACGAGCGAAGCGAGTGCTCTAAATATCTCAAGAATGCTATAAAGGCCTAATACAACCGTTGCATACACTATTTTATCTACGACCACCAGTGTAGTTATCAGTATCAGACCAGTATCAAGCTATAGACCACCAGTATCAAGCTATTTGTGAGTGTACGCTATTATAAAAATAACCATCGTTTATTGAACTTCTTTTGTCTTCATCCTACTTGAACTGTTATGATAATCAACTTATTATTTGTTAAATATGTTAAAAATAACATATCAGTCAGAACCACAGAACGCATTTGACAAGCAACAAAATCGTGAGTGTTTGTTGTAAAAGTGAAAGCTATCAACATATTCACTCACAAAGTTATAAGTATATTAAACTATTTAAACTTTGGACTATTCAAATTAGTTAAATATTCAAATACATAAATCGAAATATTGACGAAAAAATACTGGTAGGCTACTCAATCCCAATCGCAGTTTTGATTTTGAGGTTAGTTGAGCACTGTTTACATTTTATCACCTGATTTCGAAACGAAACAAGGAATGTATCATAAAGTGGAATTTGGAATGTATCGAAAAGTTCCTCCTGTATCGAAAAACGTTCATTACGATACGGTTCTAAGATTTCATTTTGAAATGGTAGTCATTTAGATCTCAATTGTAAAACTGAAATAGGAATTTTTCAATACGCCTGTAGATAAATACAATTAATAGTGAATATCACTTTAAAATGACTTGAAAAGGGTGAATTTCACTACTTAGTGATTTAATATACATTTGTAGCCATATAACATTCATAATATAGTTATGTGAATAGAGTTATGATGGCTAGAGCAGCGCATCTGGAGCCGGGCAGCTCGAGCAGCGAATTTAGAGGCGGGCAGCTCGAGCCGCTTTGGAATGATACCTTTTAGTCTTCAAAATCGATTGAATGAATGTGTTAGGCGCAATGGACAACTCTTACCAGATGTGATTCTTTTGAAGTGATTTTCTTAAATTCCACTCTTGGTGAACACATTTTCAGCACCAAAAATGTTTTGTAAAATTTTCGTTGGTTTATTATGGTTACTTAGAGATTTCCGGTTTCTCTGCGCCATTCTGTATAACGTTGATGTTATGTAGACTGGCCAAGCAAGAAGAGCCTCTGGCAAGATGGGAAAATGTCTCCAGCTCGGTCAATATTGGTTCAAAAATTATTGATCTGGTCTCAAATTGTCGCTCAGAATGTTTCCTGCAATTGAGACCAAATCACTAATTTTTGAACCAATATTGACCGAGCTGGAGTCATTTTACCATCTTGCCAGAGGCTCTTCTTTGCTTGGCCGGACTATACTTCGAAACCTAAACAAAATCAATATTGAAGAAACTCAATGGTGCATTGATGAGAAACTGTAGATTATTGTCAGTAAAGTTTATTGGAATTCACAGATCAATAGTAGGTTATAGCAGAGGAAGTTCAATAGATTGTTCAATGGGCTATTGAGATCTGTAGTGTAATCAATACAGCAGCTTCATGAACACCGTTCTATAGAGCCTTGTCAGTGACTCGTCATTAGTGGCAGAATAGATACATACTCGAATTTGTAAAGTCTGTTGAAGCAGAGAAGGCCCTCTGGCAAGATGAGAAAATGACTCCAGCTCGATCAATATTGGTTCAACAATTATTGACTTGGTCTCAAATTGTAGATCGGAATGTTTCCTACGATTGATATCAAAATCACTAATTTTTGAACAAATATTGACCGAGCTGGAGTCATTTTCTCATCTTGCCAGAAGGTCTTCTTTGCTTGGACAGACTATAGCGTTGTCAACATCATCAAAATATTTGCTGAGCCTCATTCATAACAGATGATTTGCTAATCACCAAATGTCATTTAGCCAATTCTTCACAATAAATCATTCGAAATGACATTATTATAGTCTAACCAAACAAAGAAGATATTCTAGCAGGATGAGTTGATAACTCCAGCTCGGTCAATATTGGTTCAAATTTCATAAATTCGGGTTAAAGCTGAACCATTTTCCAAGCTTGAGTCATTTTCAAGCTGATGACGTAGCTGGAGTCATTTTCCTATATCTTGCCAGAATAAATCTCTTCTTTGCTTGGACACACTATAGGCCTATCATCGTACGTCAAAAGGCTGTCCAAGCAAAGAAAACCCTCTGGCAAGATGAGAAAATGACTCCAGCTCGGTCAATATTGGTTCAAAATATATTGATTTGGTCTCAGAATGTTTCCTACGATTGAGAACAAATCAGTAATTTTTGAACCAATATTGACCTAGCTGGAGTCATTTTCTCATCTTGCCAGAGGTTCTTCTTTGCTTGTAGAGACTATACACTGTTATCTGGCAACAATCAACAATATTTCATAAGAAAGATGAGAAATTTTGTAGTCCAATTTTGAATTTTCATAATTTGAATTTTGATAGATTGAATGAAAATTAGATTGAATTCTTTGTTGCCTTTTCCCAAGAATGGACACCTTTATGTCCAAACTTCGCCTTTTCATCTAGACAATTATTCAATCGTATTTTAAAAGATTGCCAATTAAATATATTTTAATAAAATTTCTATAATTTCGCGTTCATGTGTATCCATGTTTGTTGATTAATGTTACTATGTTTTCAGCTCGTGACGTTTATATAGAAATAATAGCTACTGTATATTCATT
Organism: Sogatella furcifera; assembly: GCA_017141385.1. Classification (NCBI taxonomy): domain Eukaryota; kingdom Metazoa; phylum Arthropoda; class Insecta; order Hemiptera; family Delphacidae; genus Sogatella; species Sogatella furcifera. The sequence goes on from CM029553.1 coordinate 13,555,398, forward strand.
TCTGTATAATAGAAGTACACTTACTCCTATATGTTATTACGTAATCTATTTGAGCAATCTAGAATTGAAGCGTGAATGTATTGTTATTGTCTATATGAATAAAGAAATCTAATCTAATCTAATCAAATCTCTCACTCTCTCTCTTATAGAGATTTTAGAGAAGATAATCGAAAACGTTCAACCCTAGAGCAACCCTAGAGCGACTACCCTTCATCATTCATCTCATCCTTCACCCATACAACTTACTTGTATATACATTCATTTCACCACCAGTAGTAATTTTAACATCCTTCATACAAATACACTCAATTATCAACCACTAATCATTACTCTTAGATATTAATTTTATGTGTAAGTGAGCTTTATTTATTCATTCATTACATTTTTATTTATTTATTTTTATTATTATTATTCATAATATTATCTACTTATCTACTTCATCAATCATTTCTCAATCACCTATACCATATTCACGATCACTTGTGACGAAATGAACAAACGTTTTGCGCGTGTGTGCGAGTAAAGGAAGGTATCACTTCATACGACGGTCGGCCGCAGTCGAACAACTGTAGCCGATCACAGTTATTGGCTTTTCCTCAAGCTCCAACAAAAATAGCTACCTGTACATGCAAAAAGTTTCTTTATTTCGTCTCAAGTGATCGTGAATAGGGTATAGATCTAGTTTTGAATTGCAACTGGACATTTTTGATATTTTTCTAGTAATAGTAGGAATTTCACAAGCCAAGTGTTAATGGAAAGGATATACAGATTTCCCAGGAATGGACATTTTTATGTCCAAACTTTGCCTTTTCATTCAGATATCTTAATGCACAACAAGTAAGATTGCAAGCAAGAAGCATATTGGTTGGATAATTTTTCTATGATATTTGCATTCATTTGTAACCTCTCGTTGGATAGATTATAGAATTATATAATAACCTGTAAAAATTGTAGTGTGAGATATCAAGACTAGTGCGTAACTTGTAAAAATGATAGATTCAATAACAACTCTTATAATCTAGAAACTAAGCATAAATATTTTGTTGCTATCTAAATGAATAAAAAAAAAACTAATCTAATCCATTTATCTCACACGCTCTCACTCCATGTGATGTGCACTTTTTATTTATTATGATGTGCACATTTTCAAGGCCAAGTGTTAATGGAAAGGATACCTTTGTTATTCTTTCCCAAGAATGGACATCTTCATGTCCAAACTTCGCCTTTTCATTTAGATAATTCAATCATAATGGATAAGATTGCCAATTAATTATAGTAGCCAATATAGTTTTCCTAAATATATAATTTCTATAACTCCGCGTTCATGTATGGGCCTACTGATGTCTGTTGAATAATAACTATCTTTTAAGCTAGTGTCATTTATACAAAACGTTATAGTTACTACGCATATTCCTGTAAAGAGGTTACTTACTCTTTTACATTATTACTCACAATATCTAATTGCAATCTAGAATTTAAGTGTGAATGTTTGTTATTGTCTATATGAATAAAGAAAACTAAAATCTAAATCCATTTCTCTCAATCATGATTCAAAAAACCTCAGATTTTTCTCTGTAGGACTGTAGCACTGTCCTTTTTCCCTTTCTCTTCGTATCCCTCTATTACTCCTTGTTAGATGAAAGTCGTAAAAACGAAACTACCACTTTGAGCAAGTAGGAACATGGGTAGGGCGGAATAGAATCGTAATTCTTGGACCAAACAACTGAATCACAGCCTCCAAGCATCGCAATAGGAAGAATTATTAGTTCAGATAAAATTCATATTACACTAGGCTACTTATAAATTACTCGCTTCGCTCGCCTTCACCGCCTAGCCAGGGGGCTCCGCCCCCTGGACCCCCGACAGTATCGGCAGTGAGTGTAAGTCAAACACAAACGCTTCGCTCGCCTGCAAATCCCGTTCAGAAGAGATTCGAAATTTATTGAATACAACATTTCTAGACCTAATCTAAACCTGTTTACCAAATTTCAACATTTTCTCCCAATTCGTTCTCGAAAAATCAAAGAAAAACTCCGGAAATTCTGAAAAACAGTAAAACGTTGATATCGAGGGTAACCTTGGGAAGTATATGGGACATAGTTTGAAACTTGATTCAATATCTTCTAAATTAGTTCATCTGAAATCTTCCTGAAGCATTGAATTTACAGTAAGGATTGGTCGTATCAAGGCGGAAGATATGCAACCCGCAACACATTTACAATTTTGAAAAAGTGATTACAGGCGTAGTCTTGAACGGATTTCAAGAATATTTTAACTAATAACAATTATTAAGAGCTAACAATTATCCCATAAGAACAATGTAATTATTATCAATCTCTTGTATCAGATAGCGCCTTTAATTATAATGAACAGAATTTCTTGTCATTGGAAAGAGAATTCAGTTCTCCAGGGGCTGGACTTTTTACTTTTCTTATTCAAAGTTTATTTCAATAATTAGATTTGAATACTTTTATAGTTAATTAATTATACATTATTTAGTGAATTAAACTCATTATTGAAATTCTGTTCATATATAGAGGCTCTATCTGCTCCAAGAGATTGATAAGAACTACATTGTTTTATGGGACATAATTCTGCCGTTCGGCAGTTGGCCTTCCTCTACCATCCACGCTAAACACCCGCGCACATAGGATTCACGTAGTAGTGTCATAGGACACGTAGGATTCAATTTTTGGGGAAAATAGAAAAACATTCATTCTCTACGATTTTTGTTTCAGATAAGTTTGACGATTGTACCTTTCACTTACTGAGGCCCTCTGTGATAGGCCTAGGGAGCATTTTCCGGCTATGGTGTCAATATGGTGAGTAAAATTTTAATTTTTAAATTATTCGATTATCTTGTGATTTCGAGAAGATGATAATTCATCAATCGAGTATAATGTCCCCACATTTCATCCCCAGACTATAATAATTATATATCTGTTTTAAAATTTTTAAAAATAATAATTAAAACTTCTCTTTTAAAACGAATGCAGAATTACTAAGAGGAAATAAGTATTATATCTATTCATTTCCACATTTTCGTTCTTAATGATTCTTCTTCTTCTTCTTCTTCTTTTTCTTCTTCTTCTTCCTCTTCTTCTTCTCCTCCTCCTTCTCCTCCTCCTCCTCCTCCTCCTCCTCCTCCTCCTCCTCCTCCTCCTCCTCCTCCTCCTCCTCCTCCTCCTCCTCCTCCTCCTCCTCCTCCTCCTCCTCCTCCTCCTCCTCCTCCTCCTCCTCCTCCTCCTCCTCCTCCTCCTCCTCCTCCTCCTCCTCCTCCTCCTCCTCCTCCTCCTCCTCCTCCCCTCCTCCTCCTCCTCCTCCTCCTCCTCCTCCTCCTCCTCCTCCTCTCCTCCTCCTCCTCCTCCTCCTCCTCCTCCTCCTCCTCCTCCTCCTCCCTCCTCCTCCTCCCTCCCTCCTCCTCCCTCCTCCCTCCTCCTCCTCCTCCTCCTCCTCCTCCTCCTCCTCCTCCTCCTCCTCCTCCTCCTCCTCCTCCTCCTCCTCCTCCTCCTCCTCCTCCCTCCTCCTCCTCCTCCTCCCTCCTCCTCCCTCCTTCCTCCTCCTCCTCCCTCCTCCTCCTCCTCCTCCTCCTCCTCCTCCTCCTCCTCCTCCTCCTCCTCCTCTGTCTCCTCCCCACTCTGAATCCTTAGTATTCTTGCTCCATTTTTCAAACCGCCTCTAGCGTATACTCAACCAAAAGAAGAACCTTTTCATAGCAAAGATTCATTTCATTCAATGGAATCACTTCAACTGCGTGATGAAGCTCCTCTTTAGAATATAATTAGTTGTGAGAAGGTTATTTTTCAAATTTGTATAAGAAGATATGAATACAGCACCGGGTTGAATGGTTATCGTATATAATAGATTACGAGAGATAAGTAGGATTACGAGAGAGTGTAATAATGATAGAATAGATTGGAGAAGTTCTATTAGCCTAATTGGAGAGGAAGGGTAGAAGTCAATTCCACTGTATCGATTATTTATTCAGGCGTCACTCCTCTAGAGAAGATGGAGAAAGGATAATAAGAGATTTGACAACATCAACTGACGATTTAAGAAGACAATAGTAATTGTCTTGTCAATTGGCATCGTATGAACCCGCCTTAATGCCTTTAGTCCATTCACGATGGCTTGAGACGAGATAAACGGAAGCTCTGTGTGTGTGCGACTGGAGTGGCTTCGTTTTAGCCACGACATAAACAAGTCACAGCAATGCCAAGTCCCGAATTTTGTTGTCAGGACTGTGACCAAAGCATTGACACAAAAACTTTTACTATAATTGTTTGCTCATTTTAGGTTCATGCAGTCGAGAGACAACCGAAAAAAGCAATTTCCCAATGTGTATCTATAAAAAAGATTACTTGAAGATACTTATTTTGAATTGCCTACAACAAATATTTATACGATACCAATTGGCGAGGCAATTGTCATAAGACAACCAAGCGCAAACAGCTGATATTGTCTAGCGAGTTTTCATCAAGCCATGCCTAGCTGATGATTTTCAAATCAAAAGATTCAATATATACTTTTCATCAGCTGTAAATTACAGGAGTCAATTGTCATGAGACAATTATCTCACCAATTGGCATCGTATGAACCAGACATTAGGGCGAGTTTATACGATGCTAATAATTGTCTTCTGAAATGTAGAGAATCAATTGAATTTTTTTATTGAAAAATAAATAAATCTTGGCATTATGGTTACATGACTGAATGAAAACTCCAATTGACAACAAACATCAACTGACGGTTTCAGAAGACAATAGTTATTGTCTTGCAAATATTGGCATCGTATAAACCCGCCTTAATGCCTAGTTAATACGATGCCAATTGGCGAGAAGATTGTTTTCTGCCAATTGTCTTCTGAAATTAACAGCTGATGTTAAGTATGTATTGAATCTTTTGATTTTGTAACCATCATCTAAGCATTGCCAAATAAAACTCCAATTGACAATATCAGCTGTTTGCGCCCGGCATCAGTTGTCTTATGACAACTGCCTCGCCAATTGGCATCGTATCAACTAGGCATAAGGGTCTCCATCCACTGTCATTAATTCAATATAGTACAGAACTATTTCTGTCACAAATCCTAGATTCTGAAAAGTGTAACATTTATGACTTGTTGGTTACAAATTAATTCGTATTGTGCAATTGAATTATCTCACTTGGTAATAAAACCTATGTAGTCCACTCGAGCTGGTAGTGGATGCTTTTTGCTACTTGACGAGATAGGCATCTTTATGGTCTCCTCTTCTCTATCGGGTTCCTTCTTCTTCTTCTTCTTCTTTTTCTTCTTCTTCTTCTTCTTCTTTTTCTTTCTCTTCTTCTTTTTCTTCTTCTTGTTCTTGTTCTTCTCCTTGTTCTTCTTGTTGTTGTTCTTCTTCTTCTCGTTCTTGTTCTTGCTCTTGTTCTTCTTCTTCTTCTTCATCGTCATCTTCTTAATTCATCTCCTTATTCTCATTATCCTTCAACTGTTCTTCCTATGCTTTCTCTTCTCTTCTCCTCACATTTCCTTCTCTTTGCTTGTTCTTTCGCTTTCTCCTTTCTCTTCTCCATCATCATCATCTTTATTTTCTTCATCTTCTCACACTTTCTATTCTTTTCATCTATCCTTTTTTCTGTTCCTTCCTATCCTTCTTCTTGAATCATTTCCTCCTCACATTTTCTCCTCCATTCCTCCTTCATCACCTCCTTGATCTTATTATTATTCTCCCTCTTTTTTCTTCTCTACATTCTATATTATTCTCTTTCTTCTTCTCCTCCTCCTCCTTCTTCTTCTTCTTCTTTTGCTTCTCCTCCTCCTTCTCCTCCTTCTTCTTCTCTTCTTGTATTCTTCTTGTCTTCTTCTCTTCTTGGAAACTTGTATTATCTTATCGATATTGATGCTGTTTATAATTTTTATTTCTGCATTTTTTATATTATTTAATTCTGTATCATGTTTCTGATGTTGCCATAGGTCTCCTCAGACCTGGCAAAGGAGATTATAATCACTCAATCAATCAATCAATCTCCTTTCCCTCCTCCTCCTCCTCCTTCTTATCTCCCTTCTTTTCTTCTTCTCCTTCTTCTTCTTCTTCTTCTTCTTCTTCTTCTTCTTCTTCTTCTTCTTCTTCTTCTTCTTCTTCTCCTTCATCTTTTTCTTATTATTATTATTGTTGTTGTAGTGGTGATTCCGTCATTCTCAAGAAAAACGACAATAAAACCTTACAGAGAAAACAAGGTATTCTACACTACAGATGGTTGTCTCTCCCTTCACATTTCTTATCACATTCTTGCTCACTGGCACTTTCTCTCTCTCTCTCTCTCTCTCTCTCTCTCTCTCTCTCTCTCTCTCTCACACACTCTCTTTCACCTACTCCCCTTCAACCCTCCATTTCTTCCTCACCTTTTTTCTCCCTTACCATTCTTCGAAGCTCTGTTTTTCCACATAAAGAAAACTAATTGAATTAGTGTCTGTCCAAGCAAAGAAGACATTCTAGCGAAATGGGAAAATGATTCCTACTCGGTCAATATCGACTGAAAAATCATAAATTCACTTCAAATTCTATATCACGTTGTTTCCTTCAATTTGAGACCAAGTTCATGATTCTCAATCCAATATTGACCGAGCTTGATGTATTTCAACATCTCGCCTGAATGTCTTCTCTACTTGCACAGACTTAGCTGTCCATTCTGCCTCTTTCACTTGCTGGGTCGAGATCTGTTATCTTTCCTGTTTTTTATCACTCTCTCACTCTCTCTCTCTCTCTCCCTCTCTATCTCTTCCTCTCTCACTCTCTCTTTCTGTTTTTCTTTCTATCCATAGGGCCGGTTGCACGTACGTTCTGTTGTTTAATCTGCGTTATTTTCACCGTGTCAAAGTGGTAAAACGTTCAAAGAATAAAGTATTGAAATTTGATGGTAGCAGCAAAATATTCAAATGTACTTATTCCAAATAGATGTTAGAATCTATAATTATCTCATTATTGTATGAATTATTTATTTATTAAAACAAAACATGATCTGGAAATTGTATGCTGATACAACTTAACTGTTGTCAGGTTGGTAGTACCACAAAAATTGAAAACTTCCAGCTGCTATTGTTTTCAGATATTGAAAATTTAATCGTCAGCTGATGGTTAGGTTAAAATTTTTAACGCCTCAAACACTGGCCGATTAGTTTAGTACTGTGAAATTAGTATTCAATTCTTATTAACCAGCTGCTGATCTGTTAAATTTGATAAACCACCATTGAAATCTTCCATAACCTCATTTATATTATTGCCTCAATGATAATAAATCTTAACTTGATTCATGAATTTAAAGTTAGTAATATTTTTAGGCAATAAAATTTAATGTAAATGATGTGTCATCAAGTTTTGTAAACGAAACTATTGAGAATCAAGGCTTTTTTATAATTAATATGTTTCCATTCTCTATTTGAGTTGAGTTAGTTTGCCGTTGCTACAAGATGTCGTTATCCAGGCTAAACACGGCGTTAAAAAATAACGAAGATACGAACAACCGGCCCATAGAGTCGGAGATTGGATGAGAGATAAGAGTAGAGAAAAAAAGCAAGTTTGGAACAGGAGTCTGTCCAAGCAATGAACACTCTCTGGCAAGATGGGAGAATGATTCCAGCTTGGTCAATATTTGTTCAAGAATTAACAATTTGGTCTCAAATTGTATTAAAATATTCGGCCTCAAATTGTAGTTAACAATTTAGTCCCAAATTGTAGTAAACAATTTGGTCTTGAATTGTAGTAAATTATTTAGAAGCTGCAGTTACCGCCTTTTAAAGCTAAAAACAAAGAGCTATAGTTTGTTGAGATCCGTTCACTTTTACGAAAGTTAGGGATGTCCTTAGATTATTATCCTTGAAGGGTCCTTTCTACTGCAAATTGTCCACATTTTGAGCAGTAAAATAAATATTCTGGTGAGGAATGATCCATATAGACTACCAGACACCACCTTGAATATAGTTATTACTTCGTATATTTTTGCATCAAAATATTGACAAAAACCACCAGTAGCTGAATTTCGAGGAATTCCATTTTTGAAAAAATGATTTTTAAACTTCCAAAAATGGGTCGAATATCTATATTGATATGTTATTTAGGCTCTACTTCTTATATTCGACAACCTTTAGGGTGAGGGGTTAGATGAGTTAGATCAAATTTAACTCTCCCGCCCTATGCTCACCCCCCAGGTCTGGGGTCTTTTAGTATGTTAACCTCCCAATTAGTCTAAGCAAATCCCCGGTGTGAAAAATTGAGGCATATTACATGCACTCTATACCCGTGTGGACAGGCTTCATTGACTGGACTATCTCTATATATAAAAGCGAAATGGCACTGACTGATTCATTCATTCATTCATCACCAGAACTAAAAATCCACTGAACCGAATTCGTTCAAATTTGGCAGGCATGTTTAGTTGGACGTTTAGACGCGCGCTAAAAACGGATTTTAGAAACTTTTCAAGGATACGCCAAATATTTCAGTTTTTCTATAGTTTTCCAACGTTTTCTTCATTTTTTCGAGAACCAATCGGTAGAAAATGTTGATATTTGGTGGGCAGGTTCAGATAAGGTCTAGAAATGTTGTGTTAAAATATTTTTGCAATCCGTTCAAGATTACGCCAGTAATCAGGTTTTCAAAATTGTAGATGTGTTGCGGGTTGCATATCTTCCGCCTTGATACGACCAATCCTAACTGTAAGTTCAATGGTTCAGCGAGATTTTAGATGAACTAATTTGGAAGATCAAGGTTGAATCATTGGATCAAGTTTCAAACTATATATACTTCCGATATACTTCTCAAGGTTACGCTTAATATTAGCGTTTTACTATTTTTTGGAATTTTCGGAGTTTTTCTTAGATTTTTCTCGAACAAATTGGCAGAAAATGTTGGAATTAGATGAACAGGTCCAGATCAGGTGTAGAAATGCTGAAATAAATTTCGAATCCCTTCTGAACGGAATTTGCAGGCGAGCTAAGCGAGCCTGTTTGTCTCACTTACACTGCCTATACTGTCGGGGGTGCAGGGGGCGGAGCCCCCTGGCTAGGCGGAGAAGGCAAGCGAAGCGAGCCTGCCGGCTAGTCTATGAATACAGCCAGTCAGACTTTTCGGGCGTAAATTCAGGGAAAAAATAATATCGTCATATCTCAGTTATTTATCAGGCGCACAACTCAATACAGATGATACACTGTCATCTGACATCGATTATCACAGTTCTTAAATCTTTTCTCAAGTGGTGTGGGGAAAGCATCACCTATAGTCCGCGCAATCTAAGTTGACTGTTTTTCTCTTCACCTGGGAAATAGCTGCGTTGCCAGATTGTGTGAAATTGGAACATCTTCAAATTTGCGATTAAACCCCATATCTAGACGTAGAATTTTATCCTTGATATGCCAGTAGTATTAAAAAAGTTCCTGGGTAGAAGGATTCAAAGAAAATTTGATTTTATTGAAAAATCGCGAAAATATTGCTTTCTTTTGTATATTACTTCTCTTAAAATCATGGATTGTAGTGAAAATTGAGTTTTTTATATCAAAATGACAAGGAGAATTCGAGCTTTCTAATGGTTGTTGAATTTTCTATATACAACCAATAATTATGTTTCAATTTATGAATATGTTTGTCAATGTCGAGTCTACTCGAACAGAAAACATGAAATTTTCGATGATCTAGAAACGTTTTTGTTTGAGAAGATAAGTGGGTGGTGAAAGCGAAAGTTGTTCAAAAACAATTGAAATTATTTTTCCAAATGTCGAAAATAGTCGGAAAATCGTAATTTGACCTCTCAAGAGTTTCAAGGTAAGGAGAGCGGTATATGCATGAATGTTAAAGATTGGAGTTATTGAAGCTAATCGACTTGGATATTCGAGCTGCGAACAGCTGGTTTATCATAAAAATAGTGAGTTTCACAACACCGCGTGATTTTTCCGAAGCTACGCTGTCACTTTTAACATTCAGTTGAATGTGTTTGCGTTAGGAGAAGTTCAATTTCACGCAAAATGACAACGTAGCTATTTCTCGGGTGGAGGGGGTTTTCGTCAACTTAGATTGCGCCGACTATAGACCTTATTGTAGACCTCCTCGTCATACGATACTCACCACAATCTAGATCCGCAACCTAACCAACAGCCTAAGCCTAACCCGCAGCCTCACCATTCCGACAATATTCTTACCCTTAGGGGGTAGATTCAACAGACTGGAGTGAGAAACATTTTTGATTCGAATAACAAATGATTTGATGTGAGGAAAGCAGCAAGCTGAGAACAACAATCGATTCATGCTCTGCTGACTTTCCTACAAAGTATGACAGTAATCATGATAGACAGATCCTCATTCGTCTCACTCGGTAAATATAAAACAATACACAATAACAACGAAAAAATGAGTAGGTGATGAAATGAATAAGTTGAGAGAAAGAGAGAGGGAGTAAGAGAGAGAGAGAGTGTGAGAGATTAAGAAAGAAAGAGCGGATGAGAGAGAGCGAGTGAGAGAGTAAATTACAGACGTGATTAGCGAGCGAGTTGAATGGGGTTAGTTAGTTCCAGTGGTTGACACCAGAGCGCTATCCTCTGATCCATAGCATGCGCTCACTTGACATTTAATTACGTCACTCTTCAGTGGTGAGAGAGATTGAGGGAGAGAGAGAGAAAGAGTGAGAGAGTGGGTTAAGCCACTGATAAGCTGACAAACGAAGTAAAAACGCTGTATATGCAAAAATGTCACAATTTGAGGTTTTTGAATACATAGTGTCTCATGAGGTAAATGCAATACTTCTCAGGTACAATACTTCCTTGCATCAGGTACAGAAAGTCCCATACCCCAAAAACGATTTGTTACAAGATGACCAATGGTAAATGATAACCATGGCAAAAAATAGAAATTTTTCAAAAAATATGAATTTTCCAATTTTTAAAGGCTTTATTCAGATTCAAGACCTTACCCTTCTCATTGCTTCCCATCTTTTCACCCTACCTGCCCATTACTTGGGAAACCATAGTTGGTTAGGTATTATTTCTTCTCTTTTCTTTCCAGCACACCCAACCATGAAGCCTGTGTTTTGTATAATGTGTCATTGTTATTGTATATTTGTTTTTTGACATTTATTGTATTCAATTTTTCCTTTTGCGCGTTTTAATGAATTGAAATTGAAAAAATATGATTAAATCCTGAGGAATTTTTTAAGCTATTCTGGTTATTGAGATAATAGTAAAAATATGCTAGAGAATAATGTTTTTCAAAATCTGTGAGTTTTCATTCCATCACTAGCAGGTTACCTTGAACCGGAGAAAAATAACGGTACGGGTATTTGAGATAATATGTCTCCTTTTAATCAAACATGGAGGTAATATAGCGATACGAATTTTGGCCTACGTTTTATTCACGAGTACTATATTGCAAGCTAACAAGCTCGCTCAAGTTTGAGAAGAATTTATGTCCATCAATTAGATTGAATTTCTGAACAAAATTATTCCTTATACTATAATAAATATTATATTAATATATATAGGAATATAATAAATATTATATTAATATATATAGGAATATGATAAATATCCCTTATATTATAATTTTCTACCGGATACAGGGTGTTTCAGGAGGAATGTGCAATACTTCTCAGGCTGATTCCTTACACCAAGTAGACAAAAAAGTTCCATGGGACCAACCCCCAAAAACGCTTCATTACCGAGATAGCTATGACGGAAAATTGAGATTTTCAAAATATATTAATTTTTCTAATTTTTAAGATGCTTTAGTGAGGTTCTAAAATAATCAATTCCTATGTAAAATGAGCTGAGGTAACAAGCACCAAGTTGACAGAAGACTTCCATGTGACAAACGCTTTGTTACCGAGGTAACAATGACGGAAAATTGAGATTATTTAAAAAGATTAATTGTTCTACTTTTTTACAGGCTTCATTCAAGTTCTAAAATGATCAAATCATATGTAAAATGAGCCAGTCAATGAAACCAGTTCCAAGTTTGTAACTTTATAGGTTATTGAGATAATTGGAAAAATATGCTTAAAAACGCCATTTTTCAACAATAATGGTTATAACTAAATAAGGAATCATCAATTTGTATATTTTATCAATGGAAGTTGAAGAGGTTCTAATTCTGAAGTAAGAGTTAAATGGCGGCGATTGTGTAAATCTTACCCCAATCTCAGAAATAGCTAACAAAAATCTCAAAATCGCTACTAAATACAAATTCATCACTTGTGCTATGTTTTATCAATTTTGCTATTTTTGATCGCTATTTCTGAGATTTGGGTGAGATTTACACTATCGCCGCCATTTTACTTTTTCTTTAGAATCCGACTCTCTTCAACTGCCAATCATAAAAAATACAAATTTATGATTCCTTATTTAAGCTAGGATTTGGTTGGTGTGGAACGTAGCGACCGTCGGTCGTTGCTTAAAAAAACGGTGGACTGCTTCTGTGTTAAATCATAGGACCGATTTCGTTCATGCGTATCACCAACGACCACGACCAACAGCCGCATCCGATGACGACCGTACTCCTCCAGAAGCAGTGTTGCGGCGACCAGTCGCAGTGGATTCTGAACTCAAATATTTAGGAGACTTGGAGAAGATGTAGTAAGTTATAATTGAGATGACCAGGAGGGAAATATTGATAATTATGAGGGATATTGATATCAAAGTTAATAAAATTTTGATTCAAATAGTTCCAAAATGGAGTAATTTTTATCTCTCACTAGTAGATCTGGATATCATGACGGCAGATCATTGCGACTGAGTCCTGCCAACAAAAATGTTTCAGCCGCACCCGTATGCGTACATTAAGGCCGTTACGCTCTGACCAACCAAATCGTATCTTCAGTTATAACCCTTATTGTTGAAAAATGGTGGTTTTTTAGAATATTTTTCCAATTATCTCAATACCCGTTGTAGTTACAAACTCTAAACTGGTTTCATTCCTCAGCTAATTTTACGTAGGAATTGATTATTTTAGACCCTGAGTGAAGCCTCTGAAAAATTATAAAAATTAATAGGTTTTGAAAAATCTCAATTTTCCGCCATTGTTATCTCGGTAACAAAGCGTTTTTGGGGGTTGGTCCCATGGAACTTTTTTGTCTTCTTGGTGTAAGGAATCAGCCTGAGAAGTATTGCACATTCCTCATGAAACACCCTGTATAGGGATATAATAAATATTCCTTACATTATAATTTTCTACCGAATATATCTAAGCGAGCTGGAGTCTTTTTCCCATCTTGCCAGAATGTCTTCTTTGCTTGGACTGAATATTGGCGTATGATTAGAGTTCTGGAGTAAATTCGAAAACCGTTGATTGGTTGGGACAATCTCTAAAGAAGCCTGAGGACAGGAAAAATAAGGATGGAGGAAGAAGAAGAGAGAAAAAAGAAGAGAGAAAGAAAAAGAGAGGAAGAAGAAGAGAGAAAGAAGAAGAGAAAAATAATCAAAAGGTGAAATGGTGGAGAGAGGAAGGGTTGTGGATAAGAAAAGCAATTTCCAGTCTCTTTCTTATGAAAAATCTCTTTTCTTTTAACTCACTCATTCCGATTATTTCTCATATTTTTACTCTCTTTCTCCCATAATATGAACAATTTCTTCTCATTCTCAAATCTCTGCATATAGAAGCCTATTTTTCTAACCCTCTTCCTATCATTTCCTATTCTGTATATAAAACAGTATCAGATTCTATTTCGTTCTACTTTGTTTCTCTCTCTCTCTTTCTCTCCAATATTCCCTCTGTGTTACTCTTCTTTATTTACAGAAGTGCATGTGGTGAAATAGAAAGAGAAGGACTTTCCATGAAGGGATATTATCCAATCTCTCATTTTGAGTAAAAATATCAGATTTCTCTCACCCTATTCAACTTTATCTCTCTCACCGTTACTCATTCTCCCTTCCTCCACCTCTCTCACACTTATCATCATCGTCCAATTTCTTTTTTCCCTATCTTTTCTATTTACTCATCATTCGAAGTAGGATGTTATCAGATCTTGTCAATATCAAGGTAATTAGAATAGAGGTAACAGTCATTGCAACCGTAGCCGGGAAAAAACCGTGACTTCTGGAAGGAAGAGAAGGAGGAGATTAGGAAGAAGTCGAAGTTTTCCTTGAAACATGTGACGTATGGTTTGTACAAGCAAAGGATAGCCTCTGGCAAGATGGGATCCAGCTTTGTGAATATTGTAACGATTGTGGGAATAATGATTTTGGATCCACCAAAATGTAACGAATGGGAGGTAATGAATTGGAGCCTCCACCAAAATGTAGCGAATGTGGGTAATAAATTTAAATTGCTCCACCAAAATGAAATGAATGGAGGTAATGATGTTTCCAATCTAATAGAATGGATCGTATGAGTGTTGTGTTTCAATTTTTATTGGTTAGTGCCTCTACTCGATGTTTGGTGAGGGCACTACCATAAATTATTGGATCTTGAATATTGTGGATAATTGAATGAATTAATCCCCGGATTCCTCCAAATCTTTGGGTTTTGATGAATTCATTCAATTACCTCACAGGAACGCCTCCACCAGTGTTTTTTTTATGAAGAAAAAAAAACACAAAAACTTGAAAATTTTGATTGTATAATTTTCGTTCCACACAAGGTGTTTGAATTTCCAGAAACAGGATGAAAATGATAAAGTTAGAATTGAAAATGAAATTTGGTTTTTATTGACACTGAATAGAATAATTAATTCTTATTGATTTTTGACAAATATTGAGAATATTTAACAGTACAGAAACTTTTGAAAATGAAATATAAAATAGTAGGAAAACAGTTTGTTGAAGTTTAAACAAAAATAAATCTAATTTAAATAATTATACCCTTTCTTTCGAAACCGTGGTTTATAATTAATCATTTAAAATAGAATAGATTTGAAATAAAGAAGTTGGACAGTTTTATTTGGAGAGTTATACCCTTTCTTTCGAAACCGCGGTTTATAATTAAAAATTCAAATAAAAAAATTTAAAAAAAAAATGTGAGGAAGACGTTCTATTATTATTATAAAAGATGTGACTGTTTAAAAGAGTAATGATGAATTTTGAAAATAAATTAATAATAAAAAGGACTTACAGAAATGGAAATGACTCTCCTGGGTAAACCGGGACTCGTGGTCGATACCGCAGCTGAACGAGAAGTGATCAGCTTTGGTGGGAATAAAAATTTTGTTCGCGCAAATGCTGAGTTTGTACTCAGTTCTTAGCCAATGGCGTGAAAGCCTTGCTAAGATTTTTAATTAAATAGAACGTTTTCCTCTCTTGCTTTGCAATTTTATTTTGGAAATGAATTTGTTATTATATATTATATTATGTGAATAAATTTTATAAAACTGTATTTTAATAAAAATTTATAATTAAATTATTTTTATTGATAGGGATCTGTCACTATTGTGACAATATTCTTTCAAGAATTATAAGTGTGGTCTAAATAGTACATCAAATTGTTTCCTACAATTTGAGATCAAATTGACAATCTTTGAAGCAAAATTGACCGAGCGTGAGTAATTTCCCCATCTTGCCAGAGTGTCATATTTGCTTGGAAAGACTATGACACTTTTTTCAAATTCTGTCACTCTCTCTCTCTCTCTCTCATAACCACCATCAATGCACGGTTTCAGCGCTTATTGTTTCATAAGCTGTTTATTGGGAAACATAGTTCGGGTTTCATTAATTTTTTGTTTCGTTTGTTGCGAGCTCAACAATATTCACGAGTTTGGGGTGAATAATAGACAAGCGGTGCTAGTTTCATTATTGATAAGAATTTATTTATCCACTTTAATAATATGGAATAAAACTAATTCGATTTTACATTCTAATCCGAAGAAGATAATAATAGTAATTGAACTTTTGGGATTGATATCACCTCTGTGTATTCCCTTGGAAAAATCTGTACCGGATATAGTTGTTGAAATCAGTCAATGGATAATGCGCCTGTAAAGAACAAAGTGATTTATTTTTCAAAAGTTTACTGGACCACAGAAAACAAACTTGTTCATCGCGCATGCGTGGTTGACTAAATCTGGCAAATTTAAATCACATTTAGACAACATTATAGTCTGTCAAAGCAAAGAAGACATTCTAGCAAAGAGGAAAAATGCCTACAGCTTGGTCAATATTGGTTCAAAAGTTATCAATTTGATCTCAATTTATTGGAAACAATTTGATCTACTATTGAGACCACATTTATAGTTCTTGAACAAATATTGACCAAGTTGGAGTCATTTGCCAATCTTGCCAGAGGGTCGTCTTTGCTTGAGCAGACTATAGTATACTTACTTCCACGGCTTTCAAAAACGATTGGTTATAATTCGTTTCAAAGGCTTTCTCAATGTCCTTCAAGTCGATTTCATTCCGTGTGAGTGCCAAGATGGAAACCGCATCTCGAATCAATCCCTGATCTGGGAGTGTGATTGCATTATAAAACACTTCTGCAAAATATCCAAATGGGTTCACGGCAAAATACACTGAAAAAGCAAGAGACAAAGTCAACCAAATGGAGATCAATCAAATCATTATCAGCAATAAATCATCAACGGTACAGTCTGTCTAGGCGAAGAAGAGCCTCTGGCAAGATAAGAGAATGACTCCGGCTTGGTCAATATTTGATCAAGAATTATGAATGTGGTATAGTATATCAAATTGTTTCCTACAATTCAAGATCAAATTGATAATTTTTGAACCAATATTGATCGAGCTTGAGTAATTTTCCCATCTAGCCAGAGGGTGTCTTCTTTGCTTGCACAGACTATAACGAAATGACGGTCAATCAGATCAATATCAGAAACTCACACAGCACATGAACATATCATATATATATGGGTATGTTTCTTCAATACTTACACTATGTTTTGGATATGTTTGAAAACATATATAATACCTATCTAATACGTATAGGTGGAAATGTCCACTTCATTTATGTCACCATATCATTTGGATATTGATAATACATATCAAATATGTATAACTCTCGAGTCTTAAATAAATATTAAATATGTAACTAACAAAACCAATTGCCAGAATAATTTGTTCACTAATGATATAAATACCATCGAATGATGATATTTGGATTTGTAATTTTTGGAATTAGATAATAATAATCCAGTCAACCCCATTCAGGAAGACATTTGAATGCAAATTATATATAACATACAAATCATACCTAACTTTAAAATACTGAATGCAATCAGTACACAATCAATTATAGCTGTTGGATCGAATTTAAATCAAATCATGAATATGAAACACAGATTTATAAAGTAATATGTATGTATACTAATATCACATTTAAATGGATAATTTTCGTTACAACTCCTTTAAAAATGGCTTATTCTGGCCTTTTCTTCAGAAACCTGAAGAAACCCTACAGAAACCTGGATTCATCTTTCTGCATATGGCAGATTCGTATTTTTTCAGTTTTATGACAAAAATTGTATTTTTTAAAAAATTTGATGCTAAGCAATATGAACCATTCCATATTACAAATTAACCTCCAAGATTCCAAAACAATAACTTAATCCATTTGCTCAACTTGATAAACATCTTTTGATCGTCCCTATCATCACCAATATTAATTTATATGAATTCAAACCTGGCGCTGAAAGTTGACCACAGAATGGCGGATGCTGCGTCTACCCCTTTTTTATAGAGCCCTAGCTATAGCTACTCCTACTGGCCTAGATAAGTCACTCCCAATACTTATTTTCTCTTAGGACTACTATAGTCATTAAAACTAAAATAATTCAAATCAAAGTACCCTTCTATAAAATATTTTCATTTTTCACAACATGTTATTCACAATTGAGAATGGCTCTAGAACGCCGAAATATGTTGTGAAAAATAAAAGTATTTTTAAATTGCGTAGCCTATTTTGATTTGAATTATTTAATAGATTAAAGTCATTCCCACTATTGTTTCTCAGGATGTCTGCGGTCTCCATCCAATATTAAAAAATCAACTAACATATTTATTTAACAGTATTTATTTATTTGCTACATGACAATTATACTGATAGGTGAGAACACAGACATGAGTGTCCGAATCGTCTTCGCTCCTAATTTGGATGAAAATATTAGAAAAGGTTATGTTCAAACTCACTATTTCAAAATCACAAATTTCCACTCCCGAATATAAAAAAGCTATGAATTATCAATTTAGAATTTCGAACTGTTAATATTTCAGTAAAAAAACACCAAAAATATATGATAAATTATTCGGAAATATCAAATTTCACTTTAAATTTCTAAGCCAAGAATTCTTAGGCAATACAGTTTTGTTGTCATGGTTATACTAGTAACAGTAGACCTGAGACTTATTAATTCATCACTTCTAGGCTACTTACCAGCCCTATTTCCTGGTATAGGTCTTTCACTAAACATAATGTTTGTCATTCATGTTTCACATAGTTCAGCACATCTCATGGTCAAGGTCTTTTACAAAAATTAAAATTAAATTTTCAAAAAAGTATTACCTATTGTTCTATAAGCATCTTTCACATCAGTTTTACAATATTTGTCGATTCTTTGCAGGATGGTTTCCCCTCGATTTTGATTTATAAATTCAGCATCGACCGCCTTTATTTGATCAAAGCTGGATTTGGTCAAAAAATTCACTAGATTTACATTATTCTTGGGCCGACACTCAGCTGAAACAACAGAGCTTGACATTATCAATTATTATATTCCAAGGTGGCAATGGAAATAAGTGATTTTTTTAACTGTTCACATACAGAGTGTTTCAGGAGGAATGTGCAAAACGTAGGCTGATTCCTTACACCAAGTAGACAAAACCGTTTCATGGGACTAACCCCCAAGATTGCTGTGTTACCGAGTTAACAATAGTAGAAAATCGAGACTCTTTAAAAAAATTAGTTTTTATAATTTTCTAAAGGCTTCATTCAGGTTCTAAAATTATCAATGCTGCTGAGAAATTCAATGAAGTTTAAAGATTGTAACTTCAACGGTTATTGAGATAATAGGAAAAATATGCGAAAAGCGCAATTTTTTGACAATTAAGGCCCAAAACTGGATAAGAGATCATAAATTTGTATTTTTTATTGTTTATGGGAGTTAAGGATACTCGGATTCTGATAGTCGCAAGATTGAGAAAACCTAGCACAAGTGGAAAATTAGCGTTTATTTGCTATTTTTGAAAGTTATTTCTGAGATTCAGGTGAGATTTACACAATCACCCCCATTCAACTTTTTTCCAGAATCCGACTCTTTTCAACTTACAATTTATAAAAAATACAAATCTATGATTCCCCATCGAGTTATAACACTCAATTGTTGAAAAATGACGTTTAAAACACATTTTTCCAATTATCTAAATAACCGTAAAAGTTACAAACTTCAAACTGGCTCCATTGACTGGCTCATTTTACATATGATTTGATCATTTTAAAACTTGAATAAAGCCTCTAAAAAAAGTAAAACAGTTGATATTTTTAAAAAATCTTCATTTTCCGTCTTTGTTACTTGGTAACAAAGCATTTGTCACATGGAACTCTTTTGTCAACTTGGTGCAAGAAATCAGCATGAGAATTAGTATTGCACATTCCTCCTGAAACATTCTGTATAAGAATGTTGAAAATCTGTACCTCGATTTTGGTACTCTACATCCAAGTTTTTTTTTCTAATATTGTACATTATTGTGTATCATATTGCTGAAATGAGGTGGTTCAATTCTGTTCAAAAAATTTGTGGTTCAATATTCATTGTTCATTTTTGCAATCTGTTCAAATATCAAACTCATTTCATAATGTCAGTATAATTAATGTAAAAAATTTTTTCACATCAATGTGATTTCTCCACATTGATAACCAGAATATAGACAAGTGTTCTGCCAAAAGTCCTGACACTTACTCCTCTTGTTTCAACACCCATCCCTAATAATGCCATGCCGAGATACATAGTATATGAGAAACCCTTGTGGATGGAAAAGCAGGAGGGGTAGGGTGAGGACTTTCGGCGGAACACTTGTCTATATTCTGGTTATCGATGTGGAAAAAATTAGCTTCATATTCTCTCCCAAATGTATTATTTCCAAACGATATTCCTCAAATTGACGAATTTTAGCATGCAATATGGTGTTCATCGCATATTATCGAACTTTTATCCCCCTTAAATTTTATAAAGAACTTTAACTATAATACGTCAAAATGTAGCTCATAAGAATCTCTACAAGTTTCATTTTAGACATTTTTCAGTAGAAAAATCCTGTAAACTTCTATTTGGAAAGGAAAGCATTTTTTTAACAGAAATCTAGGGGTTTCCTTCATTCTTCCTTCTATAACTTTTGAACCACTGATGCTAGAGAATGTTATCAATATTTTGAAATTAAGGAAATTAAATTTTCTATATAATGAAAGAAAAAATCGTTCTCTCATCTTGGATGGTTGCTGAAATAAATTCAATATAAGAACCCCTTTCAAATGGAAACTTTGAGGGGTTGATGGGGGGAAGCAAAAGGGGTAGGGGTCAGGACTTTTGTCAGAACATCACTTGTCTGTATGCTAGTTATTGATGTGGGAAAAATCAGCTCCATAAGAATTTTCCCAAATGCGTTATTTTCTGAAGAATTTTCATCAAATCGTGTTATTTTAACACGCCAAGGGGTGTTTATCGCATATTATCAAACTTTTAGTCCCCTCAGATTCTATTAAAATATCAACTATCACACATCGAGATGTAGCTCTTGGAAAGCTCTACAAGTTTCATATGGGACATTTTTTAGCAGAACAATCATGTAAACTTTTATTTGAAAAATAATGGAAATTTTAGACAGAAATTGAGGGGCTTCCTCCATTCTTCGATTTATAACTCTTCAACCACAAGAGCTAGAGTATAATGGTAATAAAATGAAATTAAGAAAATTCTATTCTCTATTTAATGAAAAAATGACTTCTTATCTTCAAGGGTTGCTGAGATATATTCAATTTAATAAACCCTTGCAAATGAAAACTTCAAACGGGTGCGGGGGGTGTGTAGCAAGAGGGGTAGGGGTCAGGACTTTTGGCAGAACACTTGTCTATGTGATGGTAATCGATGGGGAAAAAATTAGCCACATATGTTTTATTTCCCCAAACGGGTGTATTTTTGCACTCATTGACTGGACTAGTGGGAGCTACACAGCTTGCATATGGACGCCTCTAGGAAAGGTCATGATAATATAACTATATTATAATACAAATGATTCCTACCATCCTTGTTTGGTATCGTTTTCAACTGTTCTGCTATAAGCTGTACATCCACTCCACTATCAGGTCTTAGACCTTTATCGCCCTGAAAAGTACAAAAATCAAAGTAAAATCTTGAACTATGAGTGTGCCCTGTGCCCTGAGTTCGTCAACTATGTGAACATGTGCCCTGAGTTTGCAGGAAATGCTTTCCTTCAAAACCAGAGGCATTATTCGTGAGCACCAGTTTGGCCAGGTTGACAAGGAAGTTGGTTAAGGAAGTGGAGGGTGTGGGTCGTGAGGATAGGAAGTGTTCAAGAGATCTTAGGCCATCAGGATGAGAAAAAGATGTATATAGGGAAGCCACATCAATTGCAACAAGGAGGAGTTCTTGACCTGTTGGAAGGGCTGTATTTTTTAGGATATTTATGAAGTGGCGTAATTTTTTGGCGTTTTCCCAATTTTTTTCAAGAACCAATCGGTAGAAAATGTTGATATTTGGTGGGCAGGTTCAGGTAAGGTCTAGAAATGTTTTTGAAATCCGTTCAAGATTACGCCAGTAATCAGTTTTTCGAAATTGTAGGTGTATTGCGGGTTGCATATCGGGTACAGGTCGCTCAAGTGTCATTGTTTTTTCTTTTTGTTTGTCAATGGCTCAACAGCCCAAGAAGGACCTAGGCCAAACACCTGTGTCATTGTAGTATTTGAAATCATATTATGGACATTGAATAAACTAAATACTTTATAACCAGGTATTATTTGGAGAAGACTTGTAACTTAGTAGCTGAAAAAGTGAGTTTTTTATGACTGTTTAAAAATTTTTAAATCAAAATATACATTTTCAATGAATTTATATTGTTGATAATATGGCTATCTTTGGCTAAAAACTTTCATCAATATTTAAAACTGCTCAAGTGTTTGTTTGAAGTGAGAATTTGAGTCTGTGAAAGATGAGTAACAAACGTAATCTAAATTTATATTGTAGTCCAAATTGGTGAAGAGACAGTTATTATACAGCTTAAGGTTGTTCAACCTTACCATAGAGTATTATTTGTAAATTACTGAATAAATTAATAAACTTACTGCACTGAAAATATGATTTTAAATCATTTGTGAATTACTGAATAAATTAATGAACTTACTGCATTGAAAATATGAGAGAGAATCCTCCTCCCCTCACCATTATTTACTTTATCGTGAATCATTTGATTCAATGTTACTGGATCAGAGTGCCATTTACCAGGAACAATAGCCGAATGTTCAGCTGTAACCCAAAACATTATTATCACCAGGAACAATAGCCAAATGTTCAGCTGTAACCCAAAACATTATTATCACCAGGAACAATAGCTGAATGTTCAGCTGTAACCTAAAACATTATTATCACCAGGAACAATAGCCAAATGTTCAGCTGTAACCCAAAACATTATTATCACCAGGAACAATAGCCGAATGTTCAGCTGTAACCCAAAACATTATTATCACCAGGAACAATAGATGAATGTTCAGCTATAACCCAAAACATTATTATCACCAGGAACAATAGCTAAATGTTCAGCTGTAACCCAAAACATTATTATCACCAGGAACAATAGCCGAATGTTCAGCTGTAACCCAAAACATTATTATCACCAGGAACAATAGCCGAATGTTCAGCTGTAACCCAAAACATTATTATCACCAGGAACAATAGCCGAATGTTCAGCTGTAACCCAAAACATTATTATCACCAGGAACAATAGCCGAATGTTCAGCTGTAACCCAAAACATTATCATCACCAGGAACAATAGCCGAATGTTCAGCTGTAACCCAAAACATTATTATCACTAGGAACAATAGCTGAATGTCCAGCTGTAACCCAAAACATTATGTAATCTTCATAAAATTATTGGAAAATATCAGATAATAATTGTATAAAAGTATTGATGATAATAAAAATATGATGGATATCAAATAATTATTATAATACTTGGGTCTATGAAAACTATGAATTAATTGGATTCACAATGTTATTAGAGATAGAAATATATCCACAAAGGCAATGGAAGTGGGGACCATAATAATATGTATTGTAAACTGATCAAAAGTTGATGACCAATTAATGATTTGTTGATTATTATTTCATCATAAGATCATTATCAACCTAATCATTTTATAAAATCTACAAACGCAAACTGAACACAACCGAACGCATACTGAAGCCCAAATGCAACTTTCTACCATCAATAATTTTGAAGATAGACGCATTTTAACACAAAAATTGGTGTTTTCCCGGTATATAGGAATAAGCTTGAAGTACTTAGGTTAATGAAATTCTTCAATTTTGTCCGAATTGGACATATAGTATATGAATTAAACCGCCTTATGAAGATGAAAACAATGAGTTATAGTTTGATAAGATCCGTTCACTTTTACAAAAGTTAGGGATGTCCTTAGATTATCATCGTTGAAGGGTCCTTTCTACTGCAAATAGTCCAAATTTTGAGCAGTAAAATGAGTATTCTGATGCGGAATGAACCATATAGACTACCAGACACTACCTTGAATATATTTTTATCACTTTGTATGTATATTTCAGCAACAAAATTTTGACAAAACCGTTTTTGTTGTCATTAAAAAAACTGGAAAATTGTACCTACCAAAATGCTCACACCCCCACCCCCCCAGTCTAGGGACTTTTAGTATGTAAACCTCCTATTCAGTCTAAACACATCCCCGAGGTCGAAAATTGGGGCATGTTTCATGCACTCTATACCCTTGTGGATAGGCTTTATTATAGTAGTTTATGCAACGGTTGTATAATGGGAGTCTTTAAAGCATGAGTTGAGATGTAAGTTAGAGCCATGAGCAACGAGCATAGCGAGCGTAGCAAGTGCTCTAAATGTCTCATGGGTGCTTTGAAGGCCTAATACAACCGTTGCATACAATATTTTATCTACGACCACCAGTGTAGTTATCAGTATCAGGCCAGTATCAAGCTATCTGTAAGAGTAGGCTACAATAAAAATCAACATACCGTCGTTCATTAGTCTTTATCCTTCTTGATTTGTTGATGATAATTAACTTATTACTTGGTGAATATGTTGAAAATAACATGTCAGTCAGTGCCACAAAACGCATTAGACAAGCAACAAAATTGTGAGTGTTGTTGTAAAAGTGGAAGCTATTGACATGTTTACCAAGTTATAGGTATATCAAACTATTTGAACTTTAGACTATTCAAATTGATCAACTATTGAAATACATAAATTGAAATATTGACAATAAGATATTGGTATTAAATTCCAGTCGCAGTTTTGAGGTTAGTTGAACACTGTTTACTCTTTATCACCTGATTTTGAAACAAAACAAGGAATGTATCAAAAAGTGAAATTTGGGCTGTATAAAAAAGTTACAACTTGGTTCCAACGATGTCGAGAATAGTATATTAGACCAAAAGTTTTGAAAAAGTTGTTTTGCGACGTCAAGTATACGGAGCTTTACAGCCAAAGCAATCAGCTGTGGCTGGAAAGGTGAAGTATTTGCGACATTGCAAAGGTTTTTGAAATGTGTGGTATACTTGTGTTTTGGTACACTCCGTAGGAAGGCTTATTAGAATCAGATGAGAAGTTTCTATAAATACATTATACAAATTCAACTTGCTGAATTTCATATTGGTAATTTATGTTTTTGTTTTGAAATAAATTCAGGATTCTAATTCCCACATAGGTTATCAGTTGCTTGTATCAATTCCAATTTAAAACAAAAGGTTAGGTGTGAAACAATTTGAAACAAAAATTATTGCTTGGAGAAGATTATCTGCTAAATCGTCTGATGAAATCAGCTGGAAAATGTTTGAAATAGTTGACTTACCTGTTCAGTTGACCAATTTCCAGGGAATGCGCTGCTAAGTCAACGGAAAATTTTGTTGACAGCTGATTTTTCCTATCTTGTACTGCTACAAGCGAAACTAACTGGAAACTTCAGACCATAACACTGGTATAGAAAACCCACGAAATGGTGGCAATCATGACTGTCATGGCGTCGTATTTCCTATGCCTATCCATATCTATATCTTCCATAGATAAAGTGAATTTTGAGGTTAGCTATTCCTCTAAAGACATCATTTGACATGAAAAGCTATTTGTATCACGCTGGTTCTATTCGGTAGTATCTCTTTTATCATTATTATGAAAATACTAGATTCAATTTTGATCACTCTTCATATGATATTAAAAATATTACTGTGTAATCATACCGGTCTTACATTTGATATGGATAGGCATGGGAAATACAACGCCAAGACAGTAATGATTGCCACCATTTCGTGGGTTTTCTATACCAGTGTTATGGTCTGAAGTTTCTAGTTGATCTTGCTATAAGGCCCAAATATCAGCCGTTTATTCCGCACTAGGATGAAAAATTAAGGCTTTCAAAGCCTGTCAAGTAGATCAAAACTGGCTAGTTTCTATCAAGTGTACCAAAAACGTTCATTATGACACTGTTCCGAAATGATAGTTGTTCAAATTTCGAATGTGAAACTAAAATAGGAATTTTTTGATATGCCCGTATATTAAATATATAATATCATGATTCAATGATTTCAAAATAAAATCTGATTCACTTTCTTACCATACTGATAATCCGTGTAATTAGCGAGGAGACTCAGTGTGTTTGCATCGCTAGTGCAAATGATGCATGTGTAGCCTGCATCATGAGCACGATTAATAGAGGAAACAATTAAATCATGCAGAATTTCATCTCGAGTACTAAACAGGACGCTGAAGTCAATTTGGTTTGTTGGCTTGAATCAGCATCCTTCAAGACATCCTCTAAAGACTGGAAATCAAAGAAAAATCAACCATTAACTTTGAAGCCAACAGTGTTGTAGACTTGTTCAGATTCACAGGCGCTGAGGTTGAACTGAAATGAATATCTTCAAAGATTTTGCTCCCATATAAGGCCGGTATCACACGATGATAGTTCTATGATCATAATTGTTTGTTTGTTTGTTTGTTTATGAGGGTGAAGCCCACATAAGCTCATAGGCTTGTGCGTGGGTAATGAAATGGATGATAGATGACGACTACTTTTTAGGTAGTCGGGACCGACGGCTTATCGTCTCCTCCAAAAGACGGGGTTGTCGTATCTATGTGATTGTGCTGTGGTCAAAAATTGTTCTCCGCTTGGGATTCGAACCAGGGTCCACCTGGTTATCAGACCGGCGCTTTATCACTCCTCCAACGAGCCACCCATAATGGAAAGAGATTGAAATACAAAATAATATTCTCATCTCTTTCCATATGATCAGATACAATATTATTAATATCTAGTACCGCGTTCCGCTCTGAAAGTGTTTGCGGCAGAACTGTTGAATTACATAAATAAAATGTGTTACATAAACTAAATGACTAAACGAAACTGAATATTACGAAACTAAACATCGACAAACAGTACCGTACTAAACATTGGTGAATATTTATAGTTGCTTTGCAGCTCACTCACGATTTCTTTGAGTCGCGGACGCGTTTCGAGCAATGGTGCTCATCCTTGGTGCTCCTTATTAAGACACAGTTTCAGTTAATCAGTCTCGAGTCTTAGTAAGGAGCGCCGAGGATGAGCAACATTTGAGCAATGCGTCCGCGACTCAAAGAGATCGTGAGTGAACTGCAAAGCAAAAGTATAATAATTATTCACCACCCATTAAAATGATAAATGAGACTATTATGATAAATTCAAAATAAAACTTTACAACTGGTTAGTGAAGGTACCAATGTACTAAATAACGGAGATTTCGGATTCTAATATTATTATTAATATGACTATAGTCAATTCACGATGGCTTGAGATGAGATAAACAAAGGCTTTGCATGTGTTTTGTGCGAGTGGAGTGGCTTCATTTTAGCCACGACATTAATGAAGTCACACCAATGCCAAAATCTGGAATTTTGTTGTGGGCAATTCAGAATAAGTATCTTCAAGTAATGTAATCTTTATTATAAATACGCATTGGGAAATTGCTTGTTTTGGTTCTCTCTCGACTGCATGAACCTGAAATGAACAAACTATTATAATAAAAGTTTTTGTGTCAATGCTTTGGTTACAGTCCCGACATCAAAATTCGGGATTTTGACATTGATGTGACTTGTTCATGTCGTGGCTAAAACGAAGCCACCCCAGTCGCGCACACAAACATGCAGAGCTTTTGTTTATCTCGTCTCAAGCCATCGTGAATGGACTATAATTCTTCAAATAATATATTAATATGAGATAATTTGAAGGCTTTACTTTTGGTAAAATTGTATATGTAAGTTCATATGATGTGATTACATACTTTATTCATTTTACACCGTATATGATTTTGACTTTAATTATTTTGACTGTTGTTTTTCTTTGGACTTTGTTCAATGCCAATGTGCTTAATAAAAATGAAATTTCATTCATTCAAGGACGATTTGTACCTAAGCAATATCACAATCACTCATTCAATGATAATTATCGTCTATCCAAGCGAAGAAGACCTTCTGGCAAGATGGGAGAATGACTCAGGCGTCTCCAGCACGGTCAATATGGGTTCAATAATAATTATAAATTTTGTCTCAATTTGTAGAAAACATGCTGCTTTATAATTTGAGAGGTAATTGATAATCTCTCAATCAATATTGATCGTGCTCGAGTCATTTTGCCATCTTCTTTGCTTGACAAACTATTCACTTTGACAAACTATATATTTACTATTGACAAACTATAGACTTTGACGCAACTTACAAATTAAATTTTAATGAGCCGCCACTGACTCTTATTTATTTTCAACTATATTATGTCCAAGCAAAAAAGACCCTTTGGCAAGATGGGAGAATGACTCAAGCCCGGTCAATTTTGGTTCAAAAATTATAAATTTGGTTTCAAATTGTGAATCCGAATATTTCCTACAATTTCAAACGAAATCTATAATTTTTGAACTAATATTGTCCGAGCTGGAGTCATTTTCCCATCTTGACAGAGGATCTTCTTTGCCTGGACAGACTTCACTCTACTCACCTTGTTACCACCTGACTGGAATGTGTATAAAGTTGACAATACTTGTCTCTGGCTGAGAGTTCGACTGGTAAGGAGGTCAATTAGATTAGTTATATTATTTGGGTATTTTTCCATTAATTTCTTAATATTTGTCACGTCCTCATCAGGTTTGTTTGGAATTGCAACAATTGTTGGCCCGAGTTGTGGCAACCTTGTACTGCTAGTATTACTGGCATTCTGCATAATCCCCTATAAATTAATAAGTTTCATCGGTAAAGATCTGTCATGCTTACAATTATTGAAGAAGAAGAAGAAGAAGAAGAAGAAGAAGAAGAAGAAGAAGAAGAAGAAGAAGAAGAAGAAGAAGAAGAAGAAGAAGAAGAAGAAGAAGAAGAAGAAGAAGAAGAAGAAGAAGAAGAAGAAGAAGAAGAAGAAGAAGGAAGAAGAAGAAGAAGAAGAAGAAGAAGAAGAAGAAGAAGAAGAAGAAAGAAGAAGAAGAAGAAGAAGAAGAAGAAGAAGAAGAAGAAGAAGAAGAAGAAGAAGAAGAAGAAGAAAAAGAAGAAGAAGAAGAAGAAGAAGAAGAAGAAGAAGAAAAAAAAGAAGAAAAAAAAAAGAAGAAGAAGAAGAAGAAGAAGAAGAAGAAGAAGAAGAAGAAGAAGAAGAAGAAGAAGAAGAAGAAGAAGAAGAAGAAGAAGAAGAAGAAGAAGAAGAAGAAGAAGAAGAAGAAGAAGAAGAAGAAGAAGAAGAAGAAGAAGAAGAAGAAGAAGAAGAAGAAGAAGAAGAAGAAGAAGAAGAAGAAGAAGAAGAAGAAGAAGAAGAAGAAGAAGAAGAAGAAGAAGAAGAAGAAGAAGGAGAAGGAGGAGAAGGAGGAGTGGGAGGATGAGGATGAGGAGGTGGTGGAGGAGGAGGAGGATGAGGAGAAGGGGGAGGAGGAGGAGAAGAGGAATGCACTGGTATACCGTGCAGGCTACTCTGCAAAAATGCAAAATAAAAATAACAAATTCAAACATATTTCTGAGTAAATTAAGATACATTCAAATGATAATTGAGTAATACATTGAATGATTTCTTAGTGTTATTACTGTAAGTTACAATTAGGCAACCCGTGCTTCGCAACCAATGTCCACGAAATAGTTAAAGTAAATAGCATTACCTTTTTGTAAGTGTTTCAAGATGAACAAACTTTCCGCAAGGTATAGTTGAGCCAAGAACAGAAGAGCCTTTGGCAACATGGCTGCCATTCACTGCTGCCAGTAGTTGAAATGGAAATTATTCCAACATGACCGAATTGAGGAAGAAACAGTACAGGCTCACACGATTGTTTCTGTCCTACTCAACTATTATGTTATGATTTGTGCTATCATATGGCAATAATTGAACAAATAAATGAAAAAAAAATTCTAATTCGTGGAATCATTATAATTATGATAAGTCTAGAAACGGTAGGTTGGCTGAAGTGATTTCACCCTGAAAATATCAGTTCTACGCATGCTTAGTTACACTCTCACTTCCCTCCGCCATCTTGCAAGAGGCTCTTCTGTTCTTGGCCCAACTATGCAATCTTTCAATGATAAGCTAATACACATATGAAAATAGATGAAATCCTCATTACTATCATGTTCAGAGTAGGGGTAAAATTCATAATTCAGCAGAATATCCAAACTGTTATCACCATGCATTCCTAATCCGTATTATAATAAGAAATCCAAATTGCTATCATAAAATAAAGAGTTATTTGCAAGAAAAATTAATTTGATACATGAACAATAATATATTTTCAGAATCAACTAGTGCTTGAAAAAACTATTTACAACAGAAAAAAATCAAATCACAAAGTCCCATATAGAAAAGGATTTTTTTATCAACTTATAAATAAATTTTTTGAGTGGGTTCTGTCACTATTGTGATATTTGGTAATTTCATATTCCTGTTATAACTATTAAATAGCCCTACTTCCTACTTCCTATAGACTGTGAAGAAATATTGAAATAGAAAAATACATTATAGTGTTCAAATTCAAATATAGTCTTATTCACAAGATATCAAGTACATTTTTACAGAACATTCATACAATAGTACATTACGCCACAAGCCTGGGAAGGAAAAGTTTACGGTATGAGGATAGTTTCCCGGCAAGGCTTGCCAAGCCTGGGAATAATTCCAAATACCGCAAAAAACTTCCTGGGCGAGTTGTGTATAATTTTTTCGGTACACTTCAAATGAATATTATCAATCTAATTTCATGAATGAACAAAACAAATAGGATTAATGAATCTAAGAACAGCTAGACCAGATAACTTACTATACTAGCTTCGGCTGAGCTGAATCTAGAGAAGGCCAAACTGCTAAGTATTGAAAGTTTGCATCACAAGTTTCTTGATTTAATCAATTGAATATTACTAAATAACTACCAGAATACTCGATTTTCTTAGTCCAGAGACGTTTAAGCCCATGATAGTTTTTGTATGATCATCCTAAATTGCACAATAGCAACACAAAGTTTTTTGTTCTTGACCAATTTCTGACAGCTTTACAGAAAGAGACGGTCATTGAAGTTGCATTATCTCCCGCTAGATGGCGCCAGCTGTCCACGCATGGTAAGAACTCGGGACAATGGTCCTCACATGGAAAGAGGCTCTTACCGCTCGAGGACAACAGCTGATTGATTACGCATGTAAATGACAACTTCCTAGTCTACATAGGGACCGGTAAGGAGCTTCTTTCCGTGAAGTGTAGCGAAATATACTTTAAAAATAAATATTGAATATCCCTCACAAAGATTCATGTCTGGCCGTCTGGGTGTGGGGAATGAGTTCATTTGAAATGAAAGTATAAATGCTATACATTGTTTAGAAAAAATATTGAATAAGTTACCAACAACATTTTTTAGAACGGAAAACTTCAATTCAAGTAATTCACATTGTTGAATTTATAAAGGCTAACAGACATAATGTCCAAAACTGTTACTAAGCCAATTTATAATAAAAGTCCAAATTGAGGTGATGTCATGTAGTGAAACTGCAATATTAATATTTCTCAAGAAATTTTAATTAATACACTTTCGACTTAGAATCTATAGGCGGATTAAATTAGTTGGTCTACTACATCCCTTCCAATTTCAAATACCCATCTACTCAAATGGTGCTTTGGGTTTTAATGCTAAAATTTTCCTACTGTTTGAGGTGATTGGGGATATTGCTGTACAAAATGTGAAAAATGTATTCGCTATTATAATTTCAGACAGTTATGTTGGAGTTGGGTTTGGGTGATACTGAGGATGACAAGATTTCTTGTATAATGTGAATGAATGAAGCTATTTAATAAAGAGATTTTTATTGTAATAAATATGTCATTGAAACTTTTATATTAATTGGAAATTTATCATACATATATACAGAGTATTATGAAGAATAGTAACAGTATTAATCATTTATATTTATTATAGTCGTTTCTACTTACAGACGTTGCTTCGAGGTAAAAGAGCAAATTGATAAAGCATAAGCATAACATTTGTATTAAATACTGCATATTCTAGAAACAAATATATATTTTTTCGCAAATAATTCGAAGAAGTTGACTCAGAAGCTACTGTTATTTACTGTTTCGTGCCTAACTAATATATATAATCCAGGACCCTCACTTGTTCACCAGAGTAACGTATATTTTGTGACGCTGTCCCAGACAATTCAAACGAAATTAATGAGTCTATTGAAAATTCCAATTGATATTCTTTGTTCTATAGGGCAATAAGACAATCAAGATACTTCTACTTGATTAGGTTCGCTTCAATCAATAATCAATGTACCATATCAAAAATAAAATTGTGGCCTAAAAACAGCACAGCGCGAGGGGCAGGCTAGGGGACCAGTAATTAATTTATTGAAAATCAAACTTTAAAACTTAAGGCTATTTGAAATAATTGATAAATTGAATGGATATTGGAAAGGGTATTTGATTTTCATTCAATTCATCAATTAATATTAATTTATTCACAATTTGAACTCAAATGCGACTTTTCATCAATGGTTTTCAAGATAGACGCATTCGAGTTTTCCCGATAAGCTTGAAGTACGGTACTCAAGTTAATGAGATTGAACGAATGCTATGATTTATATGAAATAGAACCGCCTTTTCAACCTAAAAACAATGAGCTATAGTTTCCAAGATCCGTTCACTTTTACGAAAGTCAGGGATGTCCTTATATTATTATCCTTGAAGGGTCTTTTCTACTGCAAATAACGCGGATTTTTAGCAGTTAAATAAGTATTCTGATGAGGAGTGATCCATATTGACTACCAGACACCAGGGCCGTGTCTTATAACCATTCACCAGCGGCGAACCCAGGAATTAATTTCGGGGGTGATGATTATGGAATCAGGATCGAACCCAGGAAAAACTTTCCCGGTGGGGGGGGGGTGATGATTTTCGCTTTTATGTAGTATTTATATTAGTAATCAATTCGCCTTTACCTTCACCCAACAAACATTATCGTATTTTTCTACCGTTTCGTAGAATAAGAAATGGATTTTTTCAAAAGAGTAAAGTATTAATAAAAAATCCATTCATCAATTATTGTAGATTAATTGATTTGAACAAGAGCTATTTGTCTTTTGTAGTTGTTGTCAATTGTATTGGACAATTTTCAAATTGAGTAATCTTCAAATGCAGGCTGTGCTGAAAGTTTTTTGATTTGAAAGTTTCTCTTGTCTCAATACTGAGTATTTCTATGTGATTTGCTAATAAGAAGAACATTTAATGATTACGCCTCAATTCCTAAAATGTTGATAGATAATCCTGTTGGAAAGAAGAAGTTTTAGATTTGATAGATCTGTGTTTTCATTCCATAAGTACATTAGGTTTTTTTAAATAAATGAAATTGTTGAAATTATATCGAATAACATCAAAAATTTAACCTACTTGACGCCGGGATCTATTTGTGACGCCAAAAGTTAACGGAAATGTCACTGTGAATAAATAGTAGGGTTGGACATTTAAACGATTCTGTCCTGAAGCACTTCTCATGTAAGATTTTACTCTCCGAAGTTAAGTGTTGGAGAAGGAGCGCTCACAAGATGCTGTTGTAAAAGGAATTGTTGCACCAATCTTCAACATTATTTTTATAAGACAAAGTATTTTTATTGCACTCATTCAAGCAAGAAATGAATTAATACCGTATTAAGACTTGGGATGCTTGGTCTCAAATTCAAATCATTTCCTTCTTTACAGGAGTTTACCACGTGAGGGGAGAAATTTTTCAAAAAAGTACCCTGAAGCTATACTTTTTAGAAGTTTTGAGCATTTTAATATTGGTGAAAAATTTGGTTATTTTTAGTATCCTGCAAAGTGCATTCTATCTAGTGTAAGATGAGTCTCAATTTCGGGACGGGGGGGATATATCCCCTCAATCCCCCCCTGGGTTCGCCCCTGCCATTCACATCACAATCCACAATTACTCATAATTCGTAAATCTTATTGGTGTTTCTGTCTCATAAACATTTCACATAATTCGGAAATTTCACAACCTCAGCTGGCTAGCTGCTATGACATGGAAAAACAAAAACTTAGCTACCAATGCAATGATTTGATGAATAAATTGTTATAATTATCATTCTGAATATAAATATCGGTTACTATTTTTATTGTGAAATTTGAATGAAGATCACTTTTGCCGCTAAAATAATATCATAACCTAATAATCAAATTGTAATATGGAACCTTGAAGTCGGTCAACGTCTGCAATATCAGGGCAACAGCTGTTTATTCCAAAATTTGAAACGTTGTAAATCGAACGTTTTATTGGTGAATCTTCTATCCCAATCACTTGTTTTTTTTTTAAAAAAAAGCTGTGGATATAAGACGCAGCTCAGCTCAAATTACGGCTGTATATAAGACAGTGTGGCCATCTCATGTCTTGATTTCTATTGGCTAATCGCTTGGGACGCCATCTTGTTCTCATTCAATGCATTGGCTGATGTGGGAGCAATAAGAAATAATAATATGAGAACGAAATCTCAAGAAGAACATGCTGTTAGGAGGAAACACTTTAATACAACTATATAGTCTGTCCAAGCAAAAAAGACCCTCTGGAAAGATAAGAAATGACTCCAGCTTGGTCAATATTGATTCCTAAAATTATTGATCTGGTCTCAATTGTAGGGAACATTCTGATCTACAATTTGAGATCAAATTTCGAATTTTTGAACCAATTTTGTCTGAACTGGAGTCATTTTTTCATTTTGCCAGAGGGTCTTCTTTTCTTAGACAGATTATAAATGCAGAGTGCTGACTGAAGCTGCAGGAGCCATAGTTCCTGATCAGATTCAGGCGCTGCGCTAGCATCAAGCAATGTATTTTGTATGGAGCAATGCCAGCGCAGCACCTGAATGTGATCAGGAACTATCAGGAACTCCTGCAGCTTCAGTCAGCACTTTGCATTTAGTTTTTCTGTTCTTTATCATAATGGCCAGACACACTGTAAGTATGGACTGGGTCCATAGCTTCCTTAAATAGAAGGCTTGAAATTGGCAACTGTGTAGAGTAGAGAACTGGGTCCATTTAAAAGCATTGAAATCATTTTTAATCAGCTGTTCTAATGGATGGGTTTCTTGTGTGCGTTCTCACATTTGACTTGCTACAAATCATGAGATATTTTAATAAGTACTTGTCTTTTCTTGATATTCCTTGCTAATCTCTATCACAACCTTGTACAAAAAACACAAAAGGAATTCTAAACAAAGAGTTTCATAAACATATTCCATGGAAATTATGCTCAAAAGAGGGAAAAACCAAGGCAACATGCATGGTTTGTGATGCTTTGATATGAAAAGACTATCCACCGTCCAACGTTGCCATATAATTAGGGCAGGGCCTTCTATTAAAGGAAGCTATGCTAGGTCCCACTAGCACATTTCACCCATACAAGTGTGCTGATGTAGCAATTAACATCATACTAACCTCTTTTTCTGTTTTCTGTTTTTTGCAGTGTCAGCATAGCATGGCTTCAGCTGCAGAAAAGGCCAGTTGTCAAAAACAAACATGTGTCAGTGAATTTTGGCTGGTATGGTTGGCAGCATCGGTGATGCGCATTCTAGACTTGCGCAGTAGCATTCTGTGCATCCTAGACCTGTGCAGTTGCCTTTTACACCTGCGCAGTAGCATTCTGCACATCCTTTACTTGCAGAGTAATCGTTTGCGCAGTATACTTTTGCACATTCTTAAACTGCACAGTTGCCTTCTGCGCATTGTTTACTTGCAGAGTGACCGTTTGCGCAGTTTTTTCATGTGCAGTAACCATTTACGGTGCCCAAAATCAAGCAGTAGTCGTCTGCACAGTTTTAGTTTAGCCCTGATGGGTTTGTGTGTAGTGTTTATGTGTTTGCCTCTTGGTGCTCAAGCTAATCCCGAGGCAAAACGGCTGTATGATGATTTGCTGAGCAACTATAATCGGTTGATTAGGCCGGTGGGGAATAATTCTGACAGACTGACAGTGAAAATGGGGCTGAGACTGTCGCAGCTGATTGATGTGGTGAGTTTTTCTAATCAAATACACTGGTTGCTTGTGCCCATGAAACAGGTGGAGTGCCCATATCTTTTACTGTAAAGCACTTCACCTGTTTTGTGGGTACAAGCTGCCAGTTCAAATATTGAACTTTTGATGGTAATCATGCATGGGAAATACTGTTTATTTTTGCAGCTAGAGCATGTGGTGGTAGATTGCAGGATTGAGAAAGTTATTTTTGTTATTTTTTGCTTTAGTACAGTAGAAACTTGTACCCGTCACTGCTACTGTACTCACAGTACAGTACTTGAAGTACTTTACAGTACTTTTATTATCATTGATTTGTAGCTGGTATGGGTTTATATTGTATGTAAGTACTGCTTACTTAATAAAAATAATTATCATCCACTTGAGCATGTTTCACTTTTTTACAATAACTTACCTCTCAATAAACGGTTAGGCCTCCTGTTTATATCGACATTTCTACATAGCCCCGGTCCCAAGGGTGATGGTTTGGGCCAAGGCCACATGGGCAGCTTTTTACTGCAAATTTTGTCAACACATGTGAAGATGCTCCCAACTCGTCCACATTTTAATAATAATCATGCCATAATATAGTTCTAAATTTGAGTAATTTTGTACAATCAAAAGAAATTTTTCATCCCTTCTCAATTTTGAAATAATGATGATAGGAAGTTTTTTTGTCCAGATTCCAATTGAAATTACGCAATAGTTTAGTACTGAATTTCATATCAATTGAACCACCAAACAAAAAATTTGTACCCCTTCCCATTTTAGGATAGGAGTGATTGAAAAGGGGGGACTGGACCCCATCCTGAGCCAAATACCAAAAAAAAGCTAGAGTTTATTATTATTTTTATGATGGAAAATCAGCTGGTGCGGCCTGACGAGCATAAAACTGCTGCAAACAAATAGATCACGATTCATTTTTCTCGGCAGCTGCTTGTTGAGATTTCAGTTTCATTTCAGACAGCTGAGTAATGGTGAGAGATACATAGGCGGGTACATTAGGCAATATCAGATGATTTGCTATCATTGAAATAATTTTACAAAACATTGAATAAATTCAAAATTCTAGTTTTGTTTTGGTATTTGGCTCATGATGGGGTCCAGTCGCCCCTTTTCAATCACTTTTACCCTAAAACGGGAAGGGGTAAAGATTTTTTGTTTGGTTGTTCAATTGATACAAAATTCAGGACTAAATTATGGCGCAATTTTAATTGGAATCTGGACAAAAAAAATTCTATCATCATTATTTCAAAATTGAGAAGGGGTGAAAAATTTCTCTTGGTGGTACAAAATTACTCATATTTAGAACTATATTATGGCATGATTTTTATTGAAATTTGGACGAGTTGCAAACATCTTCACAGGTGTTGACAAAATTTGCAGCAAAAAGCTGCTTATGTGGCCGTGCCCTAACAGAGGTTCTACTGTACTATTAAGGGCCGGTTTCTCCAAATACATTTAGGTGAAATTTTAGTTTAAACCATCAGCTGTCAGTGTATGGTCACATTTAAACTTGTGTTTCAATTGAGCCAGCTGATGGTTTAGATTCAGATGGGATTCAAAATTCAGATTAACTTTTGACGTGACAACGTCTTATACATTGGTTTGCTGTGTGAAACTTCAAAAAACTGCGTTACGGAAGTGATTACCCAGAAGTGGAAGAGCGAGAGAGAGAGAGAGGGAGAGAGATAGGCATACACATGTTAGTGTTTGGCCATAACCATCATGTTGACAGTAGAATCATATGTTTTATTATAAAAATAATTTTAAAACCACTCAAAGTCGTTGTCACATAAAACTTTCGCCTGTATACCGACTTTACAGGCAACCATGCAATTTTTTGGAGAAACCGGCCCTAAATTTTTGTTTCATAACTTGCTGTCAGCAGAAATGAAGCATCAGCTGGAATTACCATACTGTATCATCACAGCACTCTTAGAGGAATTTGATTAAAGACAGCTGTTTGTGTGTAGCTGGAGTTTTTCTCATCAAGAATTTTTTTTAACTTCTTTTAACAAAAAGTTTTTAAGAATATTTTTGGATGAGTTTGAGAATATGGTTAATTGAGTTTCTGAGAATATGTTCAAAGAACAATGAATTATTTTATCTATTTGGACTCATTAGTTCTTCTATATCACAGTTATAATACAACAAAAATAATTGTGAAAAACTCATACAAACTTCATGCTCAAATATCACATCATATTTCTCCTATAGTCACCATAAAATTATGAGGAAGAGAATAATCTGATAATGAATAATCTGAAAAGATACTGGGAGAATGTTAATTTTGAGTTTATAACCTATAAACTCTATCAGACTACTTATTATAATTAGTTGTTTTGATTAGCTACAGAAATTATTTCTCTTGTGTACTTGTGGTGTCCTGGTTGAGTTTTTCAAACCATACATGGTTCCAAACTTTCCAGGAGGAACATAAATCTTTCAATTGATTCAATGAATCTCACAGAGGGATGAGAGACAGAGGGACAGCAGAGAGGGGTGGACAGAGAAAGTAAAGATCAGCAAAGAGAGTCAGAATACGTTTTCGCCACTTATAAGTGGCGGCTGTATGCTCTGGCTGAGTTCTGTAGTAGGGTTGAATCGATTTTTGGGCATCCCCCTGCACTTACCCACTGGTAACAGCCCCGCGACCATGGATGTGGGGTGACTTTGCCTCATCCTACATAGGTGAGGGGTGACTTTGCCTCATCCTACATAGGTGAGGGGTGACTTTGCTCAGTCCTACATAGATGAGGGGTGACTTTGCCTTGCCCTACATAGGTGGGGGGTGAGTTCACCTCTTATCAATATCCGGGGGTGGGGGAGGATTTTGCATCACAAATGCATTAAACTCATCCTCCCCCTCCCCCTCACAGTCAGTGTTGTTACGAGGTTTAGAGTTCTCCCCCTTGGTAACAGAGGATGAGCTGCTACAACTAAACCATATTAATCTCATACATATACTTCAAGCTGGTACATATATATGATACATCCGATATATATTATTCTATAGATACATTCTATATATATCTACATCCATATGTATTACTGTTTACATGATACTCATATGACAGCAAGAATGAAATGAGATATTCCACAACAACTGGGTGAGTGGAGCAGTGATCACTGTGTTACATTGATAACACTTTGTGGGGGGGAATCTCTAATCTTACTCACCAAAGAAGGGGGGGGACTTATTCAACCCTTCACTCCCCGAATCAGTTAGTGAGAGCATCTGATGAAATCAACAATTAACTTAACGCCACAGATGTCAGAAACGACTTGATAAGATAACCTCAAAACAGAGTTTTAGGTTATGTCTTTAGGAGGTTGCTATTTTGAGCTTTGCAAAATGACTACAGACAAGCATGTTGATGTGAATTATCATAAATTATTCTGTTCGAGAATTTATTCTACAGAGTGTTTCTAAATAATGCTCATGGTGTTACATTCTCCATGAAATTTAATTGTATCAAATTATTCATTAAGGTCCCAGTAATGAGTGCACACAAAAGTTCTCTTAGCACAACTTTTGACAGTCAGAAACTCTTGGATAGCATATAACTTGAAAACAGTTCAAATTTTCATAGATAAATAACCATATAATGGTAAATTTTAAAGTTTAAAGTTCTGCGTTGATTAAGAAGAATGAAACAAAAATCGGTGAAATAAAAAACTTTTTACATTCGTTCAAAAGCCACTATTTTCTCAAATTTTCCAAAAAGTGTTTAAATTTTTTTAATATGATTTAGTTTATAATTCATGGAGAGAATTATCACACCCTTTTTTCCAAAAGTTGTATTACATAGAAAATTGAGTTAAAAAAATGTTATATTTAACCCATCTTTAGAACTTTTACAATCACTTAACCAAAATGTAACTTCGCCAAAATTGGCTATAGGTGTAATAATTGTGGAACCTGATTTTCATCTTTTTTTTACATGAATTAATAATTTTGTTGCTTTAGTGAGAATCTAAAGAGATTCTCATTCGGTCTGAAAGATCCTGGAAATCAAAAATAGGCCTGGAAACATCATAAGGATATATCATTCTGGTTTTCTGGTATAGATTGGAACTGATCCAATACTCTCTACTCTTGCTAGTGTTGACAGAGAATATCTTGGATTCTTTTTCTTCTCACTCTCCTTTCTCCTATATCCTCTTCTTCTTTTTTTCCATTTCTTGTTCTCATTCTCTCGTTCACTCATTCTCATTTATCATCATCATCATCATCATCATCATCATCATCATCATCATCATCATCATCATCATCATCATCATCATCATCATCATCATCATCATCATCATCATCATCATCATCATCATCATCATCATCATCATCATCATCATCATCATCATCATCATCATCATCCTCATCATCATCATCATCCTTCTTCTTCTTCTTCTTCTTCTTCTTCTTCTTCTTCTTCTTCTTCTTCTTCTTCTTCTTCTTCTTCTTCTTCTTCTTCTTCTAAAAAATATAAAAAAGTGTATCCAGAGCTAAGACAGGATAGAGAGTGATCATAAACTTTGGAAAAGGCCGAGATAGAAAAACCTTAGAACCTCTCTTCTGAGTGCTGAATTTTGGAGCAAAATGATCTTCCACCTCCTCTTCCTTCTCCTCCTCCTCATCCTCCTTATCCTCCTCCATCTTCTTCTACCACTTCTTCTACTCCTTCTTCTTTCTCCTCTATGTCTTCTTCTTCCTCTTTTTTCTTGTCATGTCATCCTTCTTATCAATCCTTTAATTTTCTCCATCTCCCACCCTTTTCTTCACTCCGTTATCCTTCACTCCGCCTTCTTCCTCTCACACTTTACGACGACAATATTTCACTCTTTCCCTGTCACTCTCTCTCTCTCTCTTTCCCTCTTCAACTAAGCATAAATATTTTTTTACTTTCCAAATTATTAAAGAAATCTAATCTAATCTGATCTCTCTCTCTCTCTCTCTCTCTCTCTCTCTCTCTCTCTCTCTCTGTTCTCCACCTTCCTTCTAACTCTATCACCCTTTCTCTCTCAGTCTCTCTCGGTCTCTCTCAATCTTTTCGCTCAGATCCCTTTTGAAGGCAGATACTTCACGTCTAAGCCCCTTTTCTCAAGGGATTGGGGTCTTACACTTCCTCACTAACTTACTTCATTACTTATACACAGCTCTGCTGTCCTTTTTGTCCTCCTCCTCTTCTTCTCCTTCTTCTCCTTCTTCTTCTTCATCTTCTTCTTCTTCTTCTTCTTCTTCTTCTTCTTCTTCTTCTTCTTCTTCTTCTTCTTCTTCTTCTTCTTCTTCTTCTTCTTCTTCTTCTTCTTCTTCTTCTTCTTCTTCTTCTTCTTCTTCTTCTTCTTCTTCTCCTTCTTCTTCTTCTTCTTCTTCTTCCTCTTCTTCTTCTTCTTCTTCTTCTTCCTCCTCCTTCTTCTTCTTCTTCCTTCTTCTTCTCCTCCTCCTTCTTCTTCTTCTTCTTCTTCTTCTTCTTCCTCCTTCTCTTCTTCTTCTTCTTCTTCTTCTTCTTCTTCTTCTCCTCCTTCTTCCTCTCCTTCTCCTTCTCCTTCATCCTCTCCTTCTCCTTCTTCTTCTATCACTTTTTTGTTCTTGTTGTTCCTCTTCTTTCCCATCCATTCTCTTCTTCGACTTGATCTAGTTTTCTTTTTCGCCTTTAAAATTTCTTTCAATATCTAAACTGAAAGAATGGATAGCCAACTTTTCTTCAAGTTTTGTCACCATTCCCAGAAATTGTTAGTTTTATTAGGACGAATCGATATTTGAAGATAAAGCTTTGTTAAATAAAGTTGCATTCTCAAGCGACAGCTCGAGCCGCGCGGCTCTAGCCGTGCTGTCTAGCCATCACAACTCAATCCACATAGCTATATTAAAAATGTCCACTTAGTTTAATAACTAAGTCCTAATGGACTACTAATGTATAATAGATCAATAAAGAGGTGAAAGTCGGCTAACCCTTTTAAGCCATTTTCAAGTAAATTTCACTATTTATCGATTAATCATACATAAGTAGCCCTGATAACAACGAGTACATCAATAATATAGTTATGTGAATTAAGTTATGATAACTAGACAGCGCAGCTAGAGCCGGGCAGCTCGAGCAGCGCAGATATAGCCGCGGCAGCTCGAGCTGCCGCTTGAGAATGCTACAGTGAATACGATAAAACTTGAAAGTTCTCTTTCGCCAACATGGATTCTAGATGACGCGACTCTCGAAAAGATTATCACTATAAGTGATAATCGCACCCTTATAGGCTACCACCACTGGTAGAATATAGCCAAAAATAAGACAAACAGGTTTGCTCCGCTCGCCTGCAATTCCAGGACCCCTGACATTGTTGATCAGGCAAACATGTAGAGAGATAATTAGTTGGTGAATCATAAACTGAATACAGTAACTTCTG
The DNA here is from genome assembly GCA_017141385.1 of Sogatella furcifera. NCBI lineage: Eukaryota > Metazoa > Arthropoda > Insecta > Hemiptera > Delphacidae > Sogatella > Sogatella furcifera. The sequence goes on from CM029553.1 coordinate 13,597,492, forward strand.
GTACATACACATAGTAATGTTGTCATTACATTGCTGTGGGGTATTCCTGCTAATTTTCTCTAAATGTACTTTTCTCAGCCTAAAAAACTCCATCACTCTGGTTCAATACGCTTTCAGAAAACCCCTCACTCAAATAAAAGTACTGAGTATATTGCCGGAAGCAGAAAATAGTCTGAATAGTCTACCTCCTACAACCCACGCCACTTTTGAAAGGAGAAAAAGCATCTATTGAAGTCCTTCTCTGCAGAAGCATCCCATTGATGCGCCGTTCATTAGAGCAAAAAGCGTAACAAGAGTGCAATTGAGTAATGAGTACTTCAGTTTCAATAGTGCACAGACAGTTATTGAGTCATGAGTACTTCAATTTCAATGATGGACTCTTTCTATTTGTACAGAAAGTTTATTGAAGTTTCTCAGTTTATCTATAGAGAAACTGAAAGGAAGTGATACAAAATATAGTTCTCTTCAAATTCAATGTTGGACAAACTGTAATTTGTAGAGAAACCAACATTGCATTCATACTGTTGCTATACTATTGCTAAACATCGCATTAGCATCCTTTGACTGTTTTTGAAATGGAGTAGATAGCACATAAAATTTTTGTTGATTCTGTGCATTACGAAATGGGAATCCTATTATATTAAGCGAGTAATTTCTGTACGTATGTTTGTATGTTTGTATGTTTGTATGTTTGTATGTTTGTATGTTTGTATGTTTGTATGTTTGTATGTTTGTATGTTTGTATGTTTGTATGTTTGTATGTTTGTATGTTTGTATGTTTGTATGTTTGTATGTTTGTATGTTTGTATGTTTGTATGTTTGTATGTTTGTATGTTTGTATGTTTGTATGTTTGTATGTTTGTATGTTTGTATGTTTGTATGTTTGTATGTTTGTATGTTTGTATGTTTGTATGTTTGTATGTTTGTATGTTTGTATGTTTTGTATGTTTTGTATGTTTGTATGTTTGTATGTATGTGGAACCACGGAGCTTTACAGCCGAAGCAATCAGCTGAGGCTGGAAAGATGGAGTATTCGCGACGTCGCGAAGGTTTTCGAAACGTGTTCTGTATTTGTGTTTTTGGTACACTTTATAGAAAGGCTTATTAGAATAGGATGTAAAATTTTTTATAAATACGACATACGAATTCAACTTGCGGAATTCGATATTGGTAATTTCCGTTTTTAAATAAATTCAGGATTCTAATTCCAACGAAAGTTATCAGTCGCTAATGAAGGCTTTCAAAGCCTGTCAAGTAGATCGAGAATGGCTACTTTCTATCAAGTGTACCAAAAAGTTCTTTCCATTACACTGTAAACTAACCTCGAATAATAATCTAGAAAATTCTGTTCGAAGTTTCTATCTATGAGTATTTTCTTAAGCTGCATGCAGAATTTGGATACTGAGCCATTATAGTTTTTCTCTTGGAATTCGGTTAATATTCGATTGCATGTTTAGCATGGGTATGAATAGGCTGACTAGAGTTTAAAGCGCAAAATTGTCCAATGAAAATTGAAACAGAAGAGGTCCCCTCGCATCTATATACGTTGCTTTTTCATCAGGTGTATTATGAAAGTAATTTTCATTATTAATCAGCTGAATTGGCAAGCTTGTATTAAGTCTTCCTGGACTATTTCAATGCGTCTACAAGTGTAGAAAGCACAAAAATAGTCCGATGAGACTTGATGCAACGTTGCCAAAAAATCAGCTGATTATGAATAAAAATTATCATTCATATTTCTATAATACACCTGACGAGTAGGCAACGTATATGCGTTCTGGGTAGTGAGGGGCAACTCTTTTTTTCAGTATCCATCGGACAATTTTCATGCGTACTACTATTTGAAAATGTAGTTTGACTCAATAATGCTTGAAAAAAAGATGATAAAAAAGTTTTAATCTAGTCAGCTGATTTATCCGCTAGTTTAGTTGTTGAGAAATCTATCTTTTGAATTTAGATGATGATCCAGCTTGATAAAAACGTTTTCTCATTTTTCAGAACTTGAAAAATCAGATCATGACCACGAATGTCTGGGTTGAGCAGGTGAGTTTCTCTAAACTTAACCATTTTTTATTAATAGATTGAAATAACCAACTAGTCAATAATCTAAAAAAGTGACTGACGAATGATTCAAAGTGGATGTGTTACTCGGAAAAAGGAATTTCGAATTTCGATCTACATTCTTCTGGCGAAACATCTACACGTTGATATATGAAGTAATTTCCAAGATACACTTATCACATTAATTAATAACAATTAAAATATCTACAAAGGAAAGCTCCTCTGCTCCTTGAAAAAAAACTCAAGGTTATTCCGATTTGTGGGAACTATAAAAGTCGTGAGGGATCCAAAAAATGACATAGTTCAGATCAAACACATATGTGATATGAACCTTCTTATCACTGGAAAATATTAAGGAACTATAAAACTAAATAGAACTAAATAGAGCCCTAGAAAATATTAGCGCATGCGCACTGTACTAGGAGTTCTGATCTGAACTACGTCACATTCTACTATCCCCACCTATTTTTCATTCAGTTATGGGACAACCTTCTTGTAATAACTTTGTACAAGACCCACCTGCTAGTCATCAATAATAATTATGTTGAACTTCTTTTGACTCACATGATATTGAATTCTTGTTGATTCTTTGAATTTCGTAATGGAAAAGATCTTATTACATCACAGAATTTTCTGTGGTGAATTCAAAATATTGAAAACCTTTATAATAATATATCTGAAAATAAGTGTACTGTATGAAGAATATTCATCTATACCCTATTCACGATCACTTGAGACGAAATGAACAATTTTTTTGCGCGTGTGTGCGGGTAAAGGGAGGTATTACTTCATACGACGGTCGGCCGCAGTCGAACAGCTGTAGTCAAACACAGTACTTGGCTTTTCTTCAAGCTCAAACGAAAATAGCTACCTGTACATGCAAAAAGCTTCTTTATTTCTTCTCAAGTGATCGTTAATAGGGTATAGTATACTTTTTGGGAATCAGAAGTGCACTCTTATCAAGTTTTTTTTCGAAGTGATAAATAGTAATGTGAACTTTTATGATATATTCACTAATATTTACCATGTAAACATCATTCAACTACTCATCATCACCTTGGCTTCAAATACTTGTTTTCAAGTCGCCATTATAAATGCCGAGTTAATACAATGCCAATTGGTGAGACAACTATTGTCTTCTGACAATTTCCTCTGGAACGTACAGCTGTTGTAGAGTACGGTATCTATTGAATCTTTTAATTTTTAAATCATCTACTAGGCATAGCTAAATTAGTAATCATATGTTGAAAAGGTGGAATACCTCAGGATCTCCACACAGAAAAAGCCATACAATGATAATAATAATTATGATTATGTAATTGCAGTTGAACATGAAATTGCTTGGCAAAGATTTATTATCATAATCCGTTATTATCCTGTCATAAATAATTATACTTTGAAGTCTCCGTATACAAATAAACATCACACTTTTTCTCTCGTAATCTAGGTTTAGGGAATCATTACTCCGTTTTTTATTTTTTATTAAAAAGAATCATTATTATTATTCTCATTTGGAATTAAAATTAGCCTATAATTTCTTATCTATTACAAGAAAATTCATGTGGAATAATTTTGTAAAGTAGAAATTGATAACAAATGCTATATTGGAGGTAAAATGTGTGTGATTGTGAATAATTTAGCGTGGAATACATATTTGAATGACAGTACAGGGAATGACCTTGTCTTTATTATTCCATCTAATTTACATTGAAATTTCTTCATTTCAACTTGAATAAATGCTGTGGGCGAAGTTGAAGCCCATTTCCCACTCAAACAATAGTAAGAAGTAAAATTATCATAATATAATCATAAATATAATAAATTGGTGAATAACATGCAATTGAAAGCTTATTCAATATTTGTCAAATAACATTGTTCTACCAATGATTCTCATGAAAAAATAATATATTAATAATAAGAGAAGATTTCGCAATTAGGGCTACTTCAAAAATAAATAAATAAGCATAAAAAACGAAGTACCTGCTCTACTCATTTAAAAAAAAATTAATATTTCTAAAGATTTTTTGAAAGGGTACTGTTTTGGTTTCTGATTTCTTGATTTGAGAAAAAGATTTTAATATCTCATTAATATATTGGATTCAATTGAATACTACTTGCAAACTTCTCTTGATAGCCATAGTCTGTCCAAGCAAAGAATACATTCTAGCAAGATGGGAGAATGACTCCAGCTCGGTCAATATTGGTTTGAAAATTATGAATTCGGTCTTACATTGTAGTTTTTTCCACAATTTGAGACGAAATTTACAATTTTTGAACAAATATTGACAGAGCCAGATTAATTTTTTCATCTTGCCAGAATGTCTTCTTTGCTTGGACAGACTGTACCTGAACAGCGATAACATTATGATGATAAAACATTTCATTCATACCTTTTGCATGAATCTTATTCGGAGTAAATTAAAATAAATAATTCCAAAAATCACTCCAAAACTTTATTTGCAGTGAATTGAACTGTGGACACTCGACAGTGTATTGTATTCACTGCTTCATCGACAGTTTTGAAAAAATAAAATTATTGAATTTTTCGCTTGCTTTGCTCACAAATTAAAGATGTCATTGTTTCAATGTGATCTGTTCATTATTCAATATTGATACTCTTATCAATAGTAGATGTCAGTGCATCAATAGTCCACGAAAATGAAGCAGTTAATCAGCAATTTATTGATTATATCCTGTCAATCAACTTCAATCTTCCTGAACGATCCCTGAGTGCCGAATGTCTGCTCCATTTGACCGATTCGACATTTCCCAACTCTTTTCGACTCGTCAGCCTTGATTGTATTGTTGTCGAGGAACCACTGCCTGTATGAGACCAATTTCTCCTGCCATGCATCTGAAACAAATCAATTTTTTATAAATAATAATATTATTTGAGGAATAATAAAAAATATATTTCTTATTTATTCTGAGTCAACTATCGATAGATGAGGTTCATAAGAAAATTATGTTTAAAGAGCACAACAAACGTACGTGACCATAGCTTCCTTTATGCAGGAAGCATTCATAGCTTCCTTATTTAATAGATACTTTATTTCAGCTGTACATCTTAGAAGACGATAAATTATTGTCTCGCCAATAACTTTTGTGATAAGATATTTTTGGGAGTGAGAAATTATAATTTTAAGTGAAATTGGACATTGTAGATAGACATATAACCTACATCTTAAACCTTTCATCATCATCATTCATCATCACTCATTCATCCTTCGCTTAAAATACTAGGAAACCAAGTCGCAATTGTAAAGAAAGAATAAAGAATTGACATCGTATAATAAACTAGCCTTAATGCCGGGCTTGGGCTATACTAGAGTATAGAGACTGTATAATAATAGTGTGGACATTGACTGTGTCACTTTTGATTGGCCAGCTCGTTCAAATCCACCATAGTCTTGCCAACTCTCATAATAATTACATTAGAATCATATGTTTCTCTGAGATACTCACTTCTCCCCCAGAATTGCCTCTGCCAGTTTCAGTTTTCACAGCTAAAAGATTTTAAATAAAAATTGAAAGTGAAGAAACTATTTTAAATGCTAGAAAATACATTTTCGCCACACTGCACAGAAAGCAGCTGTTTTCTGTGCACTAAAGAGATTCGAAAGACGCCATTTACAGGCGGTTTTGCTACTAGCTCCGAGAGAGGGCTCTTTCGGAGCTAGTGCACAGAAAGAGACTGGTAGTTACCTATTTGGCCGCTAGATCGGGCGACAATGCACTGCTTTTCTGCTTTAGCCTACTTCAGTTCAAATCAGCGATCGCCGCAAACATTCTTATACAATATTTATTATTCTTATTCTCGCAGTGTGGCGAAAAGTATCGTACTCAACTCACACAGAAAAGTGTTTACAGTATTTGGATAACATATTCCTGGGAAACTATCCTCATACCGTAAACACCTACTTTCTGTGCTTGTAGTGTAATGTACTATTTTTATGATATTTATAGTATGCCTAATTTATACGATACCAATTGGCGAGAAGATTGTCTTCTAAATTTTACAGCTGATTTAAGGTATCTATTGAATCTTTTGGTTTTAAAACCATCATCTAGGCATTGCCAGATAAAAAGTTCAAATGACAATTCAGCTGTTTGCTCCTGGCATCAGTTGTCTTATGACAGTTGTCTCGCCAATTGGCATTGTATAAACTAGGCTTTAATGCCAGGTTTATACAATATACAATGCCAATTGGCGAGACAATAATCATAGTCTTCTGAAACCGTCAGATGATAGTCTATTAAGAGTTTTCATTTAGCCATGCCTAGCTGATGGGTTTAAAATCAAAAGATATAATAGGTACTTATTACATCAGGCATCAGCACTGTACATTTTAGAAGACAATTATTGTCTCACCAATTGGCATCGTATAGACCTAACATAATAGCATTAATTTGCCAACCGCCTTATTTGCGTTAGTTATAGCCTAGTATGGTAACAATAACATTTTTGAAATATCTGCTAATATATTTAAATATTTTTGGAATAATTTTTAACAAATTTGAGATTTGAGTGGCTCACTATCTATCAGGTTTCGTGTGATAAGAGATTTTCTTGACGATTTCTTTCCAACTTTCTTGTATTATCCATCTGTATAAACTGTTTGAATTATCAATTACCATTAAGTTCCACCACTGAGGCACAGTCTCCATTGAGATCTTTGGGAAGAATTTTCTTTGGTATATGCGCATGGAGATCCTCAACTTTCCTGTGCACTATCATCTGGAAACGAAAAAACATTTAACAATTAATTTATTTTATATTTATTCTATTGGGTGATATTATTGGGTGATATCTATTGGGTGAGAAAACACCGGTTTAAATGTAGCCTATAGTCGGTCCATACTGTCCAAGGAAAGAAGACCCTCTGGCAAGGTGGGGAAATGACTCCAGCTTGGTCAATATTTGTTCAAGAACTATAAATGTGGTCTTAATAGTAGATCGAATTGTTTCCTTCGATTTCCGGCCGGGTTGGTTGAGTGGACTAAGGCGTTACAACCTTCAGTCCTAGCGCTACCTGGTCGTGGGTTCGAATCCCACCAGAGGCATGGTCGTTCAACCACCTCATAAATCACCCTCGCACTTTCCATTACCCACGCACAAGTGGGCATCAAAAAAAAAAAAAAATTGAGATCAAATTGATAATTTTTGAACCAATCACTTTGAACCATTGACCGAGCTTGAGTCATTCTCCCATCTTGTCAGAGGGTCTTCTTTGCTTGGACAGACTATTTTAAGAGGTTTATTTGAATGAATAATTGAAAATATATACATGTTCATCCCACTTTCCCAATCCATGTATAAAAAATGATGTCAAGGAGGACACATTATCCCCTCTACTGCATTGGCACTCAACAATTCTGTCCATTTACAAGTTTCAACGATCTATTTCTATATTTATAATATTTCTATGTCACCGATAACCCGTCGAATCGACTACCTAGGTATTGTGAGACTTGATGCCTTGTAACGTTCATTTTTTGAGTCATCTGAAGTGATTGGTGCAAATAAATGAACCCCGAAACATCAATGAATTGAAGGAGGAAATTTCAAGACGAATGGAAACTTTTCGTGCAGTAACAGTGATTTTCATGGACATTTTCTTGACGCGTGCCAGACAAATGTGCCTGAAATGTAATACAGTACAAACACAAAACACGGAGTGGTTTAGTCTGTCCAAGCAAAGAAGACCCTTTGGAAAGTTGGGAGAATGACTCAAGCTTGGTCAATATTGTTTCAAAAAATACCAATTTGATCTCAAATTGTAGGAAACAATTTGATCTACCACATTTATAACTCTTGAACAAATATTGACCAACCTGGAGTCATTTCCCCATCTTGCCAGAGGGTCTTCTTTGCTTGGACAGACTCTCCTTGGCAAAAGACACTGTTCAGCTGATTATTTATCTGCATTGCTCCATACAATATAGTATATTTCGTACCTAGGGCCGAAAATGTGCGTTTACCGGCTCGAAATCGGTTTTCAAGTTCGAGGCTGTAGGCCGAGGACTAGAAAAGATTGAGAGACAGAATATTACATTTTCGACCCGTGGTGTCGAACTTTATTTTTCGGCACACAACATCAACGCAAAGAAAACAAAATAAAAAATTAGTTAATCAGTTCCAAGAACAGCTGGACCAGTAACCTTATTATGCTATCTTCGCCTATACTGAATTTGGAGTAGGTACCATCTGCTTGCTATTGAAACTTCGCGTCAATAGTTTATTAATTTACTGACTGAATATAACTCTAAAACTATCAGTGTATTCGATTTTCTTAGTCCAGAAACGTTCAAGCCCAAGATAATTATTTTACGATCATCCTAAATTATACAATATCAATTCAAAGTTGTTGATTTTCGACAGATATTGGCTAACACAGAAGCTTAGTCTAGTTGCATTATCACCCGCTAGATGGCGCTGGCTAACCTGCTAGACGAAGTAACACAGAGTCTGACAACAATAATATTGTTCAAACATGGATTTCACGTTCATCATTATTCAACAGTTAATCAATACAAACATTTTTAATCTTATCAAAGTTGAAGTATTAGTTATTGAAGCAGTTTTCCTTTATTATTCAACTACTGATTAATGTGAAAACTTTCAACGTTCAGTTCTCTTGATAAGGGATCTTACCAATCAAAATAACAGATGAGAGACTACCTTTACATCGAAATACCAATAAGTCGACATTGACTCCCAAAACAGCTGACATTTAATGCAATCAAACCGGGATGCTACCTATTGATCGACTAACCCTTAAATCGACAATGACCTTCAGTCAGCTGACATTCAAGGTTATTTTACCGCCCTAGGGCCGAAAAACGCATTTTCCCGGCGAGTTGCTGGCGACCTCGCCTGAAAACGAGCGTTTTCGGCCTCCGTATAAAGTATGTAAAACAGTCCATTTCATACCAGTGTGGCGAAAAAGTGCTTTTACTGTTATCAACTCCGGTGTAAACGTGGCTTTAGAGATACGACTTTTGACTTTTAACAATTCAGCATAATATCATTGTTTGCAATACTGACCCTTTCTTGGAGTTTCTTGGACATGAATTGCTTGAACAACGCAACTCCAGTTTCAAGCATTGACCATGGATTAACCATATGGATTTTATGCACTCTCTGTGGATAGCCTTTCTGAAAAATCAAGAGGATTTTTAGTCTTTTTATTGCTTCACCGTTAATTTCAACAATAGTTACTGGACTATGTTTTATCACTATTAAGACCTCTTTAAATGGAAAATTTTTGATACAAACTAGTAATAGGCTACAAAAGTCTAAAATTGATACGCAATCATCTAGGAAGGAAGCTCAATGACACAAAAAAAATTGCAACTGGTGGAGTTACAAAGTAAGATTAACTCATATTATGGTCAATGCTGATAATCAGAGGTGAATAACTTGTGACTCAAGAGCCAATATCCTATTAATTCAACTGGAAATGCCCAATCTAAGCTCGAATGCCTCCAAAATGATCAATCATTTAAATATTCTAGTTTAGGGAAATATGACTAGTTTATTTCAATTATTTCTAATTAGTTGAAGAACAGTTTCAGGCGCTATCACTACCGGATCCATTTTTAGTGAAATCCTTTGGCTGGAATAGACATTTTAACTCATAACTTCAAATATTGGACAATATTTCAATAGAACTTGTGGTAGAAATACAACTAAAGGCAATGCCTGCTGTTAATTATTTCTTCATAATGTATGCTTATCATTGACAATGATATGTCCAATTCAATTACCTCAGCATTGAACCATTATATTAGTAAATAAATAAATTTAAAGAGAAAGAGAAATCTACTGCTATTATCATCCAGTTAACGAAGCATCCTTTAACCTTTGTTTACTGGATATACTTCTCTCTATTCAAATCATTTAAATGAGAAAGAGCACCTCAACATAGAACATATTTTTGTACATTTTAATATCACTCATATAATGAACATTCAGAATATTTCGAGAATAGAACGGCTGGGAATACAAATTATGTTCGGAATAACTTTTACACAACCTTTCTACACTCAAGACTATGAATAACTCTGCATACCCTTGGCAAATCAAAATTTTCCAGCCTTGTAGCGTTACATACTATTTCAATCCATTTCATAATCTGTCCAAGCAAAGAAGACCCTCTGGCAAGATGGGAAAATGACTCCAGCTCGGTTAATATCGGTTCAAAAAATATCGATTTGATCACAAATTGTTTCCCCACAATTTGAGATCAAATTAATAATTTTTGAACCAATATTGACCGAGCTTGAGGCATTTTCTCAACTTGCCAGAGGATCTTCTTTGCTTGGACAGATTATGAAATGGAGTAAAAAAATACCCTATACTATGCTACTTGTCTGGAAAATTTACAGACTATAACACTATGTACAAATCTGTGTACCCTTGGCTAATCTAAATTCTTCAGCCTTGTAACGTAATATACTATTTTATTTCATTTTATATTGGGCCTACTGGCCTACTCACCAATCCCAATTCGAATGCCCGTTTCAACAGGGACGGATTGTACTTTGTTATGTGTGCAAAACAGCAGCGGTGCGTGTCAACTACCACCTCCACTCCGGTATAGTCAACTCCCTCCTGCAATAGCACATCCAGCATCATTGTGATTCGTCGATAGGCGAACACCGGATCGAAGTTATCTGCCTCCGCGCAACGATGTGAGAAAAATAGTACCCGACGATTGTCTGGTGTAGGCTGCGGTAGAAAGAACAGCGCCCTGAAAGTGAGCGGAAAATGATAAAAGTATTGAAAAACAGCTACATTCAATTCAGAATTATTGACTCTCAATTTAATTATAAAATAAATTGCTAGATAAATTAAAATTGAATGTGTATCATTGGTGGGAATAGTATCTATATACTCCTTGTGTGCTGGAGATGTGGCTCATTGCCCCAAAACGCGCTTGATAAACAACAAACTACAGTTGTTGGAGTGCAAGTTAAATGTTCAATAAATTTATTCAATTATCATGAAAGTCCATATAGGATAAAGACAAAAAAGACATTATTTAAGAAATATTAAATAGGCTTAATTAAAATACACAATTAGTGTCACACTTCCAATTGATCAGCTTCAAATCATTCTTTTGTCGGATTTTCAAATTCTGCTGTGGCATTTCCGGCAACTTGAACATATTGACTCACTTTTCAAATCATTTCAATAGGAGGAACTTGAAAAATACATTTCCCAATATTTAAAATGATAATTGATGGTGAATCATGAATCTATTTCGGTTTTGCAGCCTTCAATTATTGGAAAAACAGGCAAAAGCAGAGATTTATGGCTTATTTTCCCCTTCGAAATGCTAGAGTGGCAAAAAACTCGTTTCAACAACTGGATTTGCTCCTGGAAACTTTAAATTAGGCCGGGCGTATGCTGGGACGCATACGACGCAGCCCACGCATAGTGGCCAATCACAGCTCTTGTTATGAACGCATATTGACAAGACAAGAGCTGTGATTGGCTACTTTGCGTGGGCTGTATCGCGTGTGTCCCGCAAACGCCCTCCCTTATTATTAGACAGGCGATTCTTGTTCTAAGCTCCTCAAGGACACTGTTGGTACTCTACTCTCCTCATAGTCTACTAAGAATGTCACGAATCTGTGATTTCTCACATATAGGCTAATCTATGATTAATCTGGGAGTAATATAGAAGTTCCACTCACATAACTTCGGAGCTCTTGATTATTCCTGGATGCAGAGGGTCCCGGTTCGTGAATACTTCGGGAATCAGATTTTTCAATGAGAAATAGACGTCCAATCCATCCTTAGCACGCTCCAAACTGTTTTTACAGGTTATCAGGTAGTTCTCGAGCCAGGCATCCACGTTTTCTGCAAGAAAATTTACAATTTTTGAGCTCTCAAAAGAGACCAATAAAGGTGTGCTATTCGAAACTACGCCGCGCACAGGCGCGCAGCGTACAAAGAATTGAGTCACTTCACTACCGGTACTACTTTACTGTACATCACTTTACTAAACTTCACTTTTCTTTACTTTACTTAACTCCACTTTACTATTCTTTACTTTACTAAACTTCACTTTACTACTCTTTACTTTACTATACTTCCATACGTGCCACTAGATAGCAGCACTACCACAAACCAACAATTACGTTACATAAGATCACGTAGGTCGTTTTGTACGCTGGGCGCCGGCGTAGGCTAGTTTCGGAAAGCACCTCTTTTCAATATCAATCTACAACATGGTGTGAGAACTACATAGGTTTTCTGACTCAGCACACTTTTTAACTTGTATTTATAACTAGCCGGCAGGCTAAAACTAGTCTTTTTCGCCTAGTAAGGGTTCCACCCCTGGACCTCCGACAGTATCAGCAGTGTGAGTGAAACAGGCTCGCTTCGCTCGCCTGCGAATCCTCTGGTAGTATCAACTGAGACAAACATAGGCTCGATTCGCTCGCCTGCAATTTCCGTTCGAAAGGATTTACTTTGATCATCATATCACTTAACAGGGTTATTTTGAGAAATCATTCTAAATCAGTTGTACTTTCATCTCAGCTCAACCTGGGTATATGATTTGAACGTATTTAGTTCAGTAGTTTCCGTGGAATATGCCAAAGTGCAGATTCTAAACATTGGAAACCCCTATTACAGGCGTAACCTCAGTAGAGATTCGAAATTTATCGAAAACATCATTTCTTGACCTGATTTGGACCTATTTACCAAATTTCAACATTTTCTGCCAATTGGTTCTCGAAAAATCTAAGAAAAACTACAAGAATAGTAAAACGCTAATATTGAGCGTAACCTTGGGAAAGTATATCGGACATGGTTTAAAACTTCATTCAATATTTTAGTTCATCTATGATCTCGCTGAACCATTGACTTTACAATAAGGATTGGACGTATCAAGACGCATATGCAACCCGCAATACATCTACAATTTACTGGCGTATAATCTAGAATGGATGTCAAAAATATTCCAACACAACATTTTTGGACCTTACCTGAACCTGCCCACCAAATATCAATATTTTCTAATAATTGATTTTCGAAAAAATAAGAAAACACCAAAATCTATAGAAAAAATCAAATATTTGGGGTATCCCTATGAAGTTTCACAAATCCTTTCTTGGTGCGCGTCTAAACGTCCAACCAAACATGCCTGCCAAATTTGAACGCATTCGGTTCAGTAGGTTTTTACTTCTGGTGATGAATGAATTGAATGAATCAGTGCCATTTCGCTTTAATAGATAGATAGTTTTTCCCTTAATAACTCAACATCTCACAAGATAAGAAATACCTCGTTGAAAGTTTCATTTCTTTTGACTCTTATCCCATGAGTGGGAAGAATTATGTGAGATTATCTTTACAGGCGAACGGTAGAAAGGTCTTTCCGCTGAGCAGCACAAAGTGATTGCAAGCTATCAATTTCTCAAGTTGGAACTTTGAGAAGAAAGTTTATCTGCTTGCCCAAGGTTAATTTACTTTCAAGAAGATACACTAACTCGTGCACACAAAACAGGTGAAGTGCTGTACAGTAAAAGATACAGGCACTTCACATGTTTCGTAAGTACGATCCGTCAGTGCTAGAACGATTGAATGGATACGTAGACACCAAAGGAAGTGGCGGTTGGCTATAATGTTTTTTTATCTCTTTCCATATGATCAACTATGATCATAGAACTATTATCGTGTAATACCGGCCTTATACCTTCAGCTAATCAAATCTATTACTGTATAAAGTTTTAAAAAGTTATGATTTTTGGTGAAGTTGTGTATAGTAATGTACTATGACACGGTACTGAATTGTTTAAAATATCAGAAACTGATGAATATAATTTATTTCTCAATGAGCTGGAAGTATAGGTAGAATTCTAAATTTGTGGAGGAGGATTTGTTAGAGCAGTGCCCTCGAAACTGCTTCATGAATATTTTGGGCTGAAGCTGATTAAGAAAAGTGTAAGATAAGTTGAGGATGGAGGCACAGAAGGGAGAAGGAGAAGGCGGAAGAGAAGAAGAGAAGAAAGAAGAAGAAAAAAAGGAAATGAAAGGTGAAGATGTAGAGAAACGCGGGGGTGGGAAGCCGTGCTGGAAAGCCCACTATCACGATTTTCCGATCCAATTTTCGAGCCAAGTAGCTTTTTTCTCCATTTTACTGTTTCTATTCTTCATCCTTCTCATCTTATATTTCTAGTCCTACTCCTCGCATGTTTTCTTGTTATTTTAATTTTTCTGATAAACTCAATCATATTTTGCTTCCAAGTATCCAGTTTACTTCGCAATTCTCTCTCTCTCTCTCCCCCCCCACTCACTCTTTACGGTTGAGTGTTAATGGGAGGGATATCCTTGCATATCCTTCTCCAAGAATGGACATTTTTGTCCAAACTCCGCCATTTCATGTAGATACATCACAATCATATTATAACAGTAAGAATATTGAATCCTATATATCTGTAATTTAGTAAGTTCCTTGTACATGTATTTCTTATTTTAACCAATCGTGTAATTAGATTTATGTTTAATTTTTAGAATCTAGGATTTAAGATCGTGAATGCTGTACTCTACTTGAATAAAGTGAATAATCTAATCTAATCTAATCTCTCGATTGTAATTAGTGTAATTTTCATTTATTTTTATTCTCACAGCATAGGATTTGAATTACTGTATTATGTAATCTACATGAATAAAGTGATTGAATCTGAATCTGAATCTGAACCTCTCTCTAGGAGATAGAAAGTCTTTCTTGGTCTAAAATTGTAGAGAATAGAATCATATCAAGAGGGATTTTGGAATACACCTTTCTAACTCATTAGACGGGATGAGCAATAAAAACTGAATAAGATAAAATTTTCATTTTTCTCAAAAAATACCACTTTTTTGAAATCTTATTAGTCGTCATCTATCACACTTTAAATCTTATTAAAAGTAGTCGTCATCTATCATCCATTTCATTACCCACGCACAAGCCTAAGAGCTCATGTGGGCTTCACCCTCATAAACAAATAAAATGAAATAAATATTCCTCGGTCCTTGATTGAGATAGAAGGTTTGATTTGATACCAATTTCTTGGAAATTCTATTATCTAAAAAAGTGTAAGAATGATATTTTCTGTCAGACGCTTCGCTTTGGCGTAAATTGCTAAAAACTAAAAACAGAGCCGAAATTTGGTGGTTTTCTAGTCACCCTGTATTATGCACACCTCGGAATCCGTCGCAAACTCATAGTAAACTTATTTAGGATGCCCAAAGTCGATTAAGACGATTTCCAGCCTTACCTTATTTTCTGGAGGCAAACTTCTAATTTGCCTGGGCTATGAGAAAACGCCCAATAATTGAGGATATCTATAGTTTTTCTGCGTTTCCTTATATTTTTGGGTACCATTTGGCAGAAGAAAGCTGGAGCAGACGCTAATTATTCCAAAAAAGCCTTATCGATTAAAAAATTCCATCTAAAATTTACCCCATTCACGATCACATGAGACTAGATAAACAAAATTTTTGCATGTGTGTTAGTGTAATAATAGGTCTACTTCTATGCGAAACGATCGGCCACATTCGAGCAGCTGTAGCCAATCACAGCTCAAGACAAGAGTATTAAGACAAGACAAGTCGGACTGTAGCCAATCACAGCTCAAGACAATAACTGTGATTGGCAACAGCTGTTCGACTACGACCGATCGTCGGAACGTTAAGCTTAAGGGAAAACACACCTTACACGCATGAAGCAAAGATACCTTGATTAGGGATGAATTACCACAGATTTAAAATTGCCAACATTTTATATTGGCTTTACTAGTTGTACTCGTATTAAATCTTTATCTCTGTCTCCTTGTGTGGTACAAGGGGGCTCTTGTGCCTCAACTTCGCCCACATCACTTATTTATTGTTGAGTTTTAAGTGGGAAAAAAGGCATTTATGTATGTACATATTATCTTATTTCTTCTTCTTTCCATTTATACCATGTACAGGGAGACATTCCGAATTGCCTAGCTCGGATTTCTCATCATTACTTTCATTCTAATATAAGTACTGCACCAATTCACATTGCGATTCAGGCCCTGGAATTCAACTCCCACTTTCTTCTCCTTATTCTCCTCCTCCTCCTCCTCCTCCTCCTCCTCCTCCATTTCCTCCTTTCTCTTCCCACATCCACCGACTCCAACACATCCTGCTCCCACTCATCCTCCTCATCATCCTCCTCCTCCTCCTCATCATCATCCTCCCTATTCTCCTCCTTCACCACCTCCTTTTCCACATCCACCGAATCCACCATATCCTGCTCCCACTCATCTTCCTCCTCCTCCTCCTCCTCCTCCTCCTCCTCCTCCTCCTCCTTTTTCTTCTCCTCCTTCTCCACCTCCTCCCCTCCTCCTCCTTCTCCTCCACCTCATCCTCCTTCCCCTACTAATACTACTCCCCCTTCCACTCATTCAGCTTCTCCTCCCACACCTCCTCATCCTCCATATTCTCCTCCTCATCCTCTTCTTCTTCTCCTTCTTCTTCTCCTTCCTCTTCTTCATGTTCTCCTCCTTCCTCTTCTTCTTCTTCTTCTTAATCTTGTTCTTGTTCTTGTTCTTGTTCTTGTTCTTGTTCTTGTTCTTGTTCTTGTTCTTGTTCTTGTTCTTGTTCTTGTTCTTGTTCTTGTTCTTGTTCTTGTTCTTGTTCTTGTTCTTGTTCTTGTTCTTGTTCTTCTTCTTGTTCTTCTTCTTCTTCTTCTTCTTCTTCTTGTTCTTGTTCTTGTTCTTGTTCTTGTTCTTGTTCTTGTTCTTGTTCTTGTTCTTGTTCTTGTTCTTGTTCTTGTTCTTGTTCTTGTTCTTGTTCTTGTTCTTGTTCTTGTTCTTGTTCTTGTTCTTGTTCTTGTTCTTGTTCTTGTTCTTGTTCTTGTTCTTGTTCTTGTTCTTGTTCTTGTTCTTGTTCTTGTTCTTGTTCTTGTTCTTGTTCTTGTTCTTGTTCTTGTTCTTGTTCTTGTTCTTGTTCTTGTTCTTGTTCTTGTTCTTGTTCTTGTTCTTGTTCTTGTTCTTGTTCTTGTTCTTGTTCTTGTTCTTGTTCTTGTTCTTGTTCTTGTTCTTGTTCTTGTTCTTGTTCTTGTTCTTGTTCTTGTTCTTGTTCTTGTTCTTGTTCTTGTTCTTGTTCTTGTTCTTGTTCTTGTTCTTGTTCTTGTTCTTGTTCTTGTTCTTGTCTTGTTCTTGTTCTTGTTCTTGTTCTTGTTCTTGTTCTTGTTCTTGTTCTTGTTCTTGTTCTTGTTCTTGTTCTTGTTCTTGTTCTTGTTCTTGTTCTTGTTCTTCTTCTTCTTCTTCTTCTTCTTCTTCTTCTTCTTCTTCTTCTTCTTCTTCTTCTTCTTCTTCTTCTTCTTCTTCTTCTTCTTCTTCTTCTTCTTCTTCTTCTTCTTCTTCTTCTTCTTCTTCTTCTTCTTCTTCTTCTTCTTCTTCTTCTTCTTCTTCTGCCAACCCAGTTTCCAAATTGATATTACAGTGGGAAACAATTCAATTCCTGAAACAGTTGGCTGAAAACATTGATAAGATCCGAGCAGTTATAGGCCTAGTTGGTGTAAGCTGACAAGACACTCCGTTACTATGTAAAGTAGATTGTAGCTGCGTGTATTCTTAGCTTGCGTGTACTTCAACTTGTAATAGCCTTTATAACTGTGAAATTGGAAGGAAGGAATCATCCTCATGAAATTGGTACAGTTTGAGAGAAATAAGCTATTCATAAAAGAGAGTGTTAACATGGCTGAATAATTCTTCCTCACCTTAAGTTACTCAATTCTACTCAAATAATTGAGATGTTACAAGACTTCTCAATGCATTATTAATTTAATTATCAATTATTCTATAACGTAAGCCACAACATGTTCATAGATTTTAATAGCATCATAATAAATGAAAAGACAAGATGTTGTCAAACCACTCATTTATTAGAAAGAAAATCTCAAAGTCTTGATTTTCTAATAAATCAGTGGTTTGACAACATCTTGTCTTTCCATTTATTATGGATAACTACCACAATATCAATTTCACAACTACTGAAAGAGTTTAATAGCTTCCATTGCCATAAGAACCGGAGTCTAATTGGAAAAAAAATTGATGAATTAATTAAATGAAAATTGAACTTCAAACTTAGGGCTATCCAAGATAATTGATGAATAAAATGAAGAAATCAAATACCCTTTTTAATAAACTTTAGAAGTATTATTTTACAGACATGTTTCGGGACTCAGCCCATTCTCAATTTGATTAATTATTATTATTTTCAATAAGTATTATTTTTAATCACATTGAAAATGGGTCCCGAAACATGTCTGTAGAATAATACTTCTAAAGTTTATTTAAAAAGGTATTTGATTTTTTCTCATTTTATTTATAAATAATTGAATGAATTTTAATAAAATAGTTACTTATGTATTAAGAGCGTAAAGCGCGACTCTATTGCTCGTGCAAAACAGTTATCGCGCGACGCGATAGCGGAGCGTGATAATTCTGCAAGAGCAATAAAGAAGCTTCACACGCGAATAACATCCAAAATTTTTTCCACAACTGCACATTATAATAACCTTTAATAATAACCAACTAATTTCATTTGTTAAATGGCCTACAGTAAACTATTATTAAATTTTTCTGACGATTATTGTTATAATAAAATGAATCAATCCAGTTGAACTAGAAAATTATAATCTATTTTTCAATATAATTATACCAATGAAATAAAACGATTTTATGAACTTCAAAAAAAATCAGCCGGTAACCAGATTCGAACCTGTAACTGTTGCAGCAAAAGGTAATGAACGCCACTCTAACCAATTCGAACTACGTTCTTACGGAAAACAGCGGAAATTTAGCTATATGAAGTTGAACTTTTCTATCATTACTGTGTATCAGAAATGTGGAGAGGTCTTTTTCACAGTAGCCTACTACTGCTTGAAGAAGAAGAACTTCAAAAAAATCAGCCGGGAACCTGCAGAAGAAGAAGAAGAAGAAGAAGAAGAAGAAGAAGAAGAAGAAAAAGAAGAAGAAGAAGAAGAAGAAGAAGAAGAAGAAGAAGAAGAAGAAGAAGAAGAAGAAGAAGAAGAAGAAGAAGAAGAAGGAGGAGGAGGAGGAGGAGGAGGAGGAGGAGGAGGAGGAGGAAGAAGAAGAAGAAGAAGAAGAAGAAGAAGAAGAAGAAAGGAGGAGGAGAAGAAGAAGAAGAAGAAGAAGAAGAAGAAGAAGAAGAAGAAGAAGAAGAAGAAGAAGGAAGGAGGAGGAGGAGGAGGAGGAGGAGGAGGAGGAGGAGGAGGAGGAGAAGGAGGAGGAAGGAGGAGGAGGAGGAGGAGGAGGAAGGAGGAGAAGAAGAAGAAGAAGAAGAAGAAGAAGAAGAAGAAGAAGAAGAAGAAGAAGAAGAAGAAGGAGGAGGAGGAGGAGGAGGAGGAGGAGGAGGAGGAGGAGGAAGAAGAAGAAGAAGAAGAAGAAGAAGAAGGAGGTGGAGGAGGAGGAGGAGGAGGAGGAGGAGGAGAAGAAGGAGGAAGAAGAAGAAGAAGAGAAGAAGAAGAAGAAAGAAGAGGAAGAAGAAGAAGAGGAAGAGGATGAGGAAGAGGAAGAGGAAGAAGAAGAAGAAGGAGGAGGAGGAGGAGGAGGAGGAGAAGAAGAAGAAGAACAAACAACAACAACAAGAAGTGGACAAATAAATGAAAAAATAATGAGGAAAATAAAGGGAAGTAAGAAGAAAAAAGTAGATAAAAATAATTATTGTTTAGTTTGCTTTTGACACCAGTCTGAGATGTCAACGGAAAGTTTCTGAAAGTAGGGCATGGCGAATAATAGAGTCAAGTATCCCCACCAGGCCAGGCGATCACAAGAATAAATTGGAGTTCCGTTTCGAAAAAGGATCGGAAATATTCTATTCTTCCTGCTAAAACTTGAAAGCAGAAGAATGATGACGTTGTACCTAACAGGAAGATAACCTATAGACATTCATAGTAGATTCTCAATTGTTTTTATGAATAAAAATTTCAGTTTTCAGAATCATTCCGTGAATGCAAGCAGCTTCATACTTTTGAAGTATAATATTGCTAATTAATTAATTGAACTCAATTTCTTCAATTTCATCAAAAAGTCAAGCAGAGGAGTCACGTCAAGGTGTATAGAATAGTATTTAGTATAGTATATAGGTGTAGTGTAATAGTATCCGTGTTTCGGATGGACACATTAAGCCGTCGGTCCCGGCTGCCTAAAAACAGTCGTTAAGTCATGTCAGAGGCCCTGAAACTGTTCAGGACCGACCTGAAAACTCTAACACCAGACCTGAGCCAGCCAGGTTACACGAATATTATTATTATTACCTTAAGGTCACATTATCAAATGGAAATAATTACATTGTTATAGTCTGCCCAAGCTAAGAAGACATTCTGGCAAGATGGGAAAATGACTCCAGCTCGGTCAATTTGATTCAAAAATTACAAATTTAATCTCAAATTGTAGGAAATATTTCAATCCAAAACTTGAGATCAAAATCATAATTTTTGAATCAATATTGAAACAATATGACATAAGAATGTCTTCTTCGCTTGGACAGACTAATTATTCACAATGACTAATATTATTGTTGGAGAAATAATTGAATAACAGAATAGAATGACTCCTTCATTTTAATTACGTGGTGAAGTTTAGACAGTAATGTCCACTTAACCACGCATTAGTTGAAGAATGCCTGTAATCCACACCATAATTAAATATTGGGTAATATTAGTATGTTGTCTGGCGGCATAAATTTGATCTCAAAAACTGTTATGGAGCACTTCACGTTCACACTGATTTCCCAAATTGTTGAAAATTTCAGTAAGTTGAAGATTGAAAAAATTAAAAACAGAGAATAGTTAAAAATTACTAGAAATAACTGCAGGTAACTGAAAAAAGTATACTACAAACATTATTTTTCAAATTGAACCGATTGCTCAATTATTGAACTAAAACTACGGATAAAATCTAGAAGCGGTTTTAAACAAATTATCAAGAAGACGGCTTCTGTACGTTTCCAAGGATGACAACTTTCGCTTCTGATGCTTATTTTGGAATATTCTAATGCCAAGTGGAAATATTATTTGAACGGATGTCCAAGTATGGTTTTTTCCACCTTTTTTCGTATGTTTTGGTATTCCAATCAAAATACTGGATTTGGTTGACTTTCATTCTCAGAACGAGACTTTGAAGCCAGAGTTCAATAAACTTATTTTGCTAAAAGAGTGTTTGGTAAATAAATCAATGAATAAATCATTTTAAGGTAGCATTTATTGTGTTTTTTCAGTCAGTTATTATTTTTATGTATAGGATTAAACCATGGACTCTGCAACGTTCTACAGAGACTCACAGCATGACCATTGTTGTGAAGAACTTTATTACAAAAATTATAAATAATACAGGTAGATAATTTTCCAATCATGGTCTACTAAGGTTACAGGCAAAATTGAACTCATAAAATTACTAGCCGGCAGGCTCGCTTCGCTCGCCTTCTCCGCCTAGCCAGGGGGCTCCGCCCCCTGGACCCCCGACAGTATAAGCAGTGTAAGTGAGTCAAAGAGCCTCAGTCAAAACATCAGTCAGTGTCAGCTAAGACAGACAGGCTCGCTTCGCTCGCCTGCAAATTCCGTTCAGAAGGGATTCGGAGTTTATTGAGCACAGCATTTCTACACCTAATATGGACCTGTTAAGCTAATTTCAACAATTTATGCCATTTTATTTGTTCTAGAAAAATCTAAGAAAAACTCCGAAAATTCCAAAAAATAGTAAAACGCTAATATTAAGCGTAACCTTGGGAAGTATATCGGACATAGTTTGAAACTTGATTCAATATTCCAATTAGTTTTATAATCTCGCTGAACCATTGAATTTACAGTAAGGATTGGTCGTATCAAGGCGGAAGATATGCAACGCGCAACACATCTACAATTTTGAAAACCTGATTACTGGCGTAATCTTGAACGGAATTCAAAAATATTCTAACACAACATTTCTAGACTTTATCTGAACGTACCTACCAAATATCAACATTTTCTACCGATTGATTGAGAAATGCCGGAAAACTATAGAAAAACTTAAATATTTGGCGTATCCTTGAAAAGTTTTCGAAATCCTTTCTTAGCGCGCGTGTAAACGTCCAACTGAACATGCCTGCCAAATTTGAACGCATTCGCTTCAGTGGATTTTTAGTTCTGGTGATGAATGAATCAGTCAGTCAGTCAGTGACATTTCGCTTATATAGATAAAGATTGCATGATACATGTTTGATTAGCATAGCATATTATTTGTTGGCAAATGTATGGTGGATTCCATCGAGCTAGCAAATCAAAAGCTTGACACTTAGGTCGCACTTTGAGTTGACAGTCTCTGTAGTACATAAACGATATCCGTTCAATTGAAAGACTCCTATACCATGGTTCGATAAGAATCTTTCAATGAAAAAAAAATCCCAGAGGTTTTGCCCCATTGAAGACTGTAGTGTATATAGTCAGTCCAAGCAAAGAAGACCCTCTGGCAAGATGGGAAAATGACTCCAGCTTGGTCAATTTATTGTTTAAGAATTATAAATGTGGTCTCAATGATGGATTGGATTGTTTCCTACAATTTGAGATCAAATTGATCATTTTCTAACCAAAATTGACCAAGCTTGAGTCATTTTCCCATCTTGCCAGAGTGTCTTCTTTGCTTGGACAGACTATACAACCAATCGACTGAAAATCCTCAATTGAAGCCATCAAAGAATCTCACTTTGCCTCATTTCACATCCCTCTTTACACTCTCTCCTCTTCCTCCTCTTCCTCCTCCTCCTCCTCCTCCTCTACCCCTCCTCATTCTTTGATCAGAAATTTCCCCTACGGTTACATTCTATAGAGAAACATTGCTTTGAAGAATCTGTCACTAGCTTAGTTTTTTTTCAGTCAGTCTAAAAAATGTAATTCAACTTATTAATGCTATTCAATGTACAAAGTATTCTTTATAATAATTGGTGCTTCATTAGAGAGAGGATCTAAGAATAGAGAGATCAATTATTATTAATTGGAATCTCTATAATATTGCAAATAATTCATTATAATAAAACTGAACTTTAAAAATTAGGGCTGTTTAAAATAATTGAAAAATAAATAAAAATCAAACACCCTTTTTAAAAACTAAAGTTTAATTTTATAAAGTTTTTTAAGAGGGTGTTTCATTTTAATTTATTTTTCAATTCATTATCATCATTAGTGCTTCATTAAAGAGAGGATCCAAGAATAGAGAGATCATTAATTATTAATTAGAATCTCTATAATATTGCTAAATAATTATCCAGTAATTATAATAATTATCAACTACTTTATCTAATAATTCTTCCAGATCGATAATTCTATGGTGCTATGAAGAGACAGTTGGGATATTCACAATTCAAAATTAAATCAGTGGAGTTATCCTGAGATAAAATGAGTTGAGATGGAAATGAGCTTCCACTTTCATTTCGCCGATAGCCAGTCGAATTTCTTCCTTCAACTCATTGTTGTTTTGGTGTTTAAAAACATACATTCGCCTCATTTGTTTATTGGTATTGACGAACGATCGGTATCCTTCGCGATAATAATGATGATAATAAACCTATTTATCTACGGGCGTATTGAAAAACTCCTATTCCAGTTTTACAATCAAAATCGAAATGACTACCATTTTGAAACGGAATCTCAGAACCGTGATGTAATGAACGTTTTTCGATACAGAAAGACCTTTTCAATACAGTCCAAATTCCGTTTTTTGTTAAATTTCTTTTTTTTTGAAACCAGCTGATGAAAAGTAAACAGTGTTCAAATTGTTCAACCTGAAGCTCTGACTGGAATCAAGTACCAGTATTTGTTTGTCAATATTTCAATTTATTAATTTGAATAGTGTGAAGTTTAAATAGTTCAATATGTTAATAACTTTCACTTTTATAATAGTACTCACGATTTTGTTTATTGTCAAATGCGTTTTGTGGCACGTACTGTTATTATTAACATATTCACTAAGTTATGATATAATTATCATCAACAGTTCAAGTACGATGAAGACAAAAGAAGAAGTTTAATATACAGTATGTTGATTTTTATAATACCTACACTTACAGATAACTTGATACTGGTGGTCTATACTCTATAGCTATAAAGTCTACTGTTCTGATACTGATAACTCCACTGGTAGTCGTAGATAAAATAGTGTATGCAACGGTTGTATTAGGCCTTTAAAGCACTCGTGACATATTTAGAGCACTCGCTATGCTCGCTATTCTCGCTGCTAGTGGCTCTAACTCATAATTCACCTCATGCTCAAAAGGCTCCTACTATACAACTGTTGCATAAACTACTATTATCTTATGTACAGGGTGTTTCAGGAGGAATGTGCAATACTTCTCAGGCAAACACAACTTTTTCAACAATAAGGATTATAACTAAATAAGGAATCATGAATTTGTATTTTTTATTAATGGAAGTTGAAGAGAGTCGGATTCTAAAGGAAAAGTTAAATGGCGGCGATTGTGTAAGTCTTACCCAAATCTCAGAAATAGCAATCGAAAATCGCAAAATCGCTACTATACACAAATTTATCACTTGTGCTATGTTTTGTCAATTTTCGATTTTCGATCGCTATTTCTGAGATTTGGGTAAGATTGACTCAATCGCCGCCATTTACCTTTTTCTTTAGAATCTGACACTCTTCAACTTCCATTAATAAAAAATACAAATTCATGATTCCTTATTTAGTTATAACCCTTATTGTTGAAAAAATTGTGTTTTTAGCATATTATTGCAATTATCTCAATAACAGTTGTAGTTACAAACTAGAAACTGGTTCCATTGAATTCCTCAGCTAATTTTACATATGAATAGATCATTTTAGAACCTGAGTGAAGCCTCTAAAAGATTAGAAAAATTAATATGTTTTGAAAAATCTCAATTTTCCGTCATTGTTATCTCGGTAACAAATCGTTTTTGGGGGTTGGTCCCATAGAACTTTATTGTCTACTTGGTGTGAGGAATCAGCATGAGAAATGTTGCACATTCCTCCTGAAACACCCTGTATATGCTATAAACACGTTTCTATTTGGAGAAATAAAATTAATAATAATTAAAATATTCAAAGATTCAAAGATTCACTTTGTAGCTCTTGTTGAACGAAAACAAACTCAGGGAATAATGCATTTGTCATCCTCTCTTTGTTCTATTTGAACAACATAAATAAATT
This sequence comes from Sogatella furcifera, assembly GCA_017141385.1. Lineage (NCBI taxonomy): Eukaryota > Metazoa > Arthropoda > Insecta > Hemiptera > Delphacidae > Sogatella > Sogatella furcifera. The sequence goes on from CM029553.1 coordinate 13,622,761, forward strand.
ATCAACATTGCCTTGATTCAAAATTATCCAGGCATCAAATTAACGTAGTGACAAATCTTCTTCTCTTACTCTATTCAGGCACGAATAAATTCCGGAAAAAGGTGATATGAGACCAATCAGAGCTTTTCCGATTTTCCGCCTGCAGATGACAGTTTGGAAATTGATATAGCCCGTTCAAGCAAAGTAGACATCCTGGCAAGATGGGGAAATAATTCCAGCTCGGTCAAAATTGCTTCAAGAATTATAAATTTGGTCTCAAATTGTAGAGTACAATCTTCTTCATAGTTTAAGACCAAATTAGTGATTTTTGAAGTAAAACTAACCGAGCTGGAGTCATATTCCCATCTTGCCAGAATATCTTCTCTGCTTGTACAGACTATACCGCTCCCTCGTATTCTCGCTTGCCGATTTTCCAATTTACGGCCGTTTCCGATATGATTTCTGTATGCGAATAAGACCGTTCCAACATGCAGCTGACAGAACGTTCTCACCCGGACACAATTATTTTCGAGGTATGTGTTTGAGAGAATAAGAACACAAACAGAATGATTCTCGCTCTGTTTGAGTAATAATAATTACAATCATTGTTGAAGTTCACGCAGATTGTGTAACACTGTGTAGGCTACAGCTGTGTGTGCAGGGTTCAACTTCCTTTCAACAATAATCTAACTTCTTCTTCTTCTTCTTCTTCTTCTTCTTCTTCTTCTTCTTCTTCTTCTTCTTCTTCTTCTTCTTCTTCTTCTTCTTCTTCTTCTTCTTCTTCTTCTTCTTCTTCTTCTTCTTCTTCTTCTTCTTCTTCTTCTTCTTCTTCTTCTTCTTCTTCTTCTTCTTCTGGTGCTTGAATTCCAATTCGGCGAAGTTTGGACACATGAATGATTAGGCAAACCTTTTCTTCGTCCTTGAATTGAAAAATTTCAAAAAGAGATTTTCGAACTATTCTCATACAATTTTATCACTGCGATTAGCCGTAACGCGTTACATACAGTGGCGTATCGTACACCCCTGCAGCCCCCCGGCGCGGGGGGCCCCGGGCTCTAGGGGGCCCGGGCTGGGGCCCGAATACAATATTTAGGTTTTCTGAAAAATGAAGTACTTGGGCCTGAATATGAAATATAGGTTTCCTGAAAAATGAAGTAATTATTATTTGGGCCCGGAATGATGAACTTGAAGTACCGTAACGATTTATAGAAATAACATGATTTCTATTTTGGCAAATACAGCCAAAATCTCTAATGTAGCCATTAGAGCACCAAGTGAAAAGAAATTATGCATCAACAATACAATGTTGGTGACTATTAGTGTTGTTTAAATCTAAGTTACTTTTTATCGTTCAATTATCTGCTTCAGGCCTATTAGCATGTTCATATTATTATTATTGGAGAATTAGAAATGTTATTTGCAAATAATTAAAATTGAGACATCCGGTACCCAGGCTCAGACTAGACTGCTCAAACAAAAATCATTTTTTTGATTCAGTTTATTTATTTCCATCTATTTCTTTGAGTAACTTAAACATAAGAGGAAATAAAGTGCTAAAGTGCGTAGCTGAGTGGGTTAGGCGCTGGCGTTGCAACCCAAAGGTCCCGGGTTCAAACCCAGGTCAGACCAGGAATTTTTCTCAGGCCACTTTCCCATGTTTCGGATGGACACGTTAAGCCGTCGGTCCCGGCTGCCTAAAAACAGTCGTTAGGTCATGTCAGAGGCCCTGAAATTGATCAGGAGCGACCTGAAAACTCTGACACCAGACCTGAGCCAGCCAGGTTACACGAATATTATTATTATTATTATTATAGATTATTATCGTTATTCTCTCTAGATTAGGGCCTACTTCTAATCCAAAGACTAGAGAGTAACTTGATCCTGAAGTTGAATCCTTGATCCTAGCTAAAGGCTCGATCCTATTTTCCTGCCTCATAATTATAAATATTGTATAATTCAATAGATTTCAAAAGTCGATAGTCTTTCAAAATGAAAAATGTACGTTTTTCATTTTCAGAGAGTAAAAATATTAAAATTAAGGGTGAAGAAGGGTTGTGAATAGGGGGGGGGGGGGGTAGAAGGTATATAATTTCAGATAAAGGGGCCCGGATTTTTTGTTTTTGCGGGGGGGCCCGGTTTAGAAACGTTACGCCACTGGTTACATATAACAGACGGAAACAAACTTGTTTCGAATCTAGTTCTCACTTACGTGAGAATATTTATTTTTAATATTTTCATATGTTACATTTCACTTACCTATAGTCTGTCCAAGCAAAGAAACCCCTCTGGCAAGATGGGAAAATGACTTCAGACTGGTCAATATTTGTTCTAGAATTATAAATATGATATCAATAGTGGATCAAATTGTTTCCCACACTTTGAGATCAAATTGAAAATTTTTGAACAAATATTGACCGAGCTTGAGTCATTTTATCATCTTGCCAGAGGGTCTTCTTTGCTTGCACAGACTATATCATTTGAGTGATACCGTACTAAAATTTGAATTTTTATGTGACGATTATGAATGTATTACAATTGGAAATTGCTGATTTCTCACCTCCTGAAAGGTATGGAAGATGAGGTTGCTTGCATAGCCATGCTTTCAGCTTTGCTATGTCTTCTTTGATGCCTCTCTCTGTCATTCCATACTCCTTGTAAACAGCTGATTTCCCAGCTGGATTTGGCTGGATCACTTCTGTGCTGTACATCTGAAAACAAAATTCATCGATTATAAATTAATTGAGCTGGATTGCTTGTGAATTCCTGGTTTTGTTGTTTCTTTTATACTCCGTCCACTGAATGTTCGGACCTAAGCTCCTCCTCCGAGGTTCCGACGTCATGATTCGACCAGCTCACAAGCGGTCGTAATTGACAGGAACGTATAGAAACTTCTAATCGATATTGGAACTTCAATATAGAATTTTTGAGTAGCCTTAGAAATATTGATGTTTTAATAGTTGTTCGGCGAAATTTACATCCTTCTAACATAAGAACGATCATTATCAATATCAATAGATAGAATTATAGTTGATTGAACATAATACTTCATAATAATATTTCTGTTATTATTATTTTGACTGCTCAGTTCAAGCCGGGAATTTCAAACTCATTCAACTACATACACACTACTACAAATTCAAGTATATAACCTTATCTAAAGTTTAAATATGCAAGAAATTAATCTCATTACTGTACATTCTTTGAATCCAATAAAACCAATATTTTTAATATAATGTTGTTTTGTTGAAGGTGAAATAAAGAACAAAACATATCCGCCAAAAAATCTTCCATGAGAAGTTTGAATTATGTAAATAAGCTGGCAAAGAGATGCAAACACATAGATTGAATTGAAAAAAAATTTTTATAGATTCCCTGAAAAGTGAAAGGCTTGCGTTTCCCAGATTTCCACAGCATGACTGTGACCTAAACAGCTGCAGCATGGTGACCTTACTTGCCATTGGCTAAAGCCGCCTGCGAGGTCAAAATGGGGGAGGAGCTTAGGTCCGAACACTCGGTAGACAGAGTATAGTTGTATTTTAAGTTGTATTTTTAATGAAATAGCTCCAACGTAATCATAATATTTCCAAGCAAAGAATACATTCTGGCAAGATGGGAAAACGGCTCCAGCTCGGTTAATATCACTTCAAAAGTAATAAATTTAGCCTGAAATTTTAAAAAACATTTACAAATTCCAAAAATAATAATTTGATTGATAAATCGATAATTCATATGATTATACGTAAATATAGCTCACATTATTTCATTTCATAATAGATCTTTTTTGTGGGATTTGAATCGGAATTAGTTTGAGAACAATTCATAATTTTTGAACCAATATGAACTGATCTGGAGTCATTTTCTTATCTTGTCAGAATGTCATCTTTGCTTGGACAGACTATACCTGGGCATTGTCTTATGAAAATTCACAGTCTACAATAACTAACAATAAATTATCAAATATATATTCATAATTCGAAAATTTTACAATATCAGCTGTGACCTGTGATCAGCAAGACATGGAAACCAATTTACCTCAAGATAGAAGCCCCAAATAGTGTTGACAAGAATAACCCAAAACTTGTCTTCTGAAATAATGATTTGATTGATGAATTGATAATATATTATGATTATAGATATAGATTATTTGATTTTATAATAGATCATTATTTCTTGTTGGATTTAAATCCTTATTTTTATCCTTGAATAATATCATAGCCTACCAACCAAACAATAATAGAATAATATGGAAACTCAAAGTTGTCAATTTTCCAATCTTATGTAAACATTAATGAATTCTCAGTGTCTGCGATAGTTCTGCCAAGAACAGAAGAGCCTTCAGCAACATGGCTGCCTTTCACTGCTGCCAGTAGTCGAAATGAAAATTGTTCTAGTATAACCAATTTTAGGAAGAAATAGTACATGCTTAGACAATTTTTCCTGTCCTAGTTCATGATTATGTTATGATTCGTGCCATCATGTCAAAAATTAAATTAAATAAATGCATGAATAAAAAAACATTTTCACTCGTGGAATTAATATGATTATGATGAGTGTAAAAACGGTAGGTTGGCAAGGGTGATTTCACCCTTAAAATTTCAGTTCTGCGCATGCTTAGTTAAACTCACTTTCCTCCGACATCTTGCAACAGCTGACTGTTTCCAGAGTTTTCAATATTGTAAATGGAATGTTTTACTAGTGAATCTACAATCCCGATCACTTGTTTTTCTCCAGAGAAGCAAGCTGAAAATGTTTATGAGAGACGGACATGATTTAAATTCCCAAGTCCATTTTCAACTTCCAATTATTGTCAATCTGATTTTCATCGATCATTAATTCACAGTTATTATCACATTAAATAATAATTATTATCGTTCTGATGATTCTCACATGAATGTTCATGAGTCTCATTTTCTGTATTATTATTTGATAATAAATAGTTGCAAAAAATAACCAACTCTTTAATAGACACAGGAGCCTTGAGAAACACAAATGAAGACTATAATAAACAAAAATAAATAGAAAAATCACGATCAAGTCATAACAGCTAGTCTGTCGAAGCAAAGAAGACATTTTGGCAAGATGGGAGAATGACTCCAGCTAGGTCAATATTGGTTTAAAAAGTATAAACTTAGACTTAAATCGTAGAGCAGAATGTTCTCTACAACTTGAGATCAAATATATATTTTTTGAACCAATATTGGCCGAGCTGGAGTTATTCTCCCATCTTGCCAGGATGTCTTCTCTGCTTGAACAGACTATACTAATGACCAAAGAAATCATAGTTAACAATTAGTCATTAGGAGAGGAAGATGTTTTGGCAAGTCATTAATGATTTAATGACTGCTGTAAAATGATTAGAGCCTACCTAATTACATTTGATGAAATGAGAATTTATAATATTCTATCTTATTCCAATGGTAGGGCCTACTATTCATTATGTGATCATCATGCCTATATTATAATGTGATGTGGATGACATTTAAAAATCTCTGGATAGTTAAAATAAATGAAAATCATTTGAAAATTATATGGATTGGAGAATTTATTATTATCAACTTGTTTCTCATGATCATAGATTTTTCCCCACAGTAAAAATATATTTAATTGATCAAGGTTTTAGATACTAATTAGGATAACTGAGAAAAATGTATAGTCTGTCCAAGCAAAAAAGACCCTCTAGCAAGATGGGAGAATGACGCAAGTTCGGTCAATATTGGTTCAGAAATTACCAATTTGATCTCAAATCGTAGGAAACATTCTTATCTACAATTTGAGACCAAATAAATAATTTTCGAACCAATATTGACCGAGCTAGATTCATTTTCCCATCTTGCCAGAGGGTCTTCTTTGCTTGAACAAACTGGGAAAATGACTCCAGCTTGGTAAGTAAATACTTGTTAAAGAATTATAAATGTGGTATTTATAGTACATCAAATTGGTTTTATGAGTTAAAATCAAATTGATAGTTTTTGAACCAATATTGACCGAGCTTGATTCATTTTCCCATCTTGCCAGAAGGTCTTCTTTACTTGGACAGACTATATTATGGGTACTAGAATTCACGGTAGGGGTCACGCGCAGGTTTTATCCAAAAACCAGCTAGTCTGTCCAAGCAAAGAAGAGCCTCTGGCAAGATGGGAGGATGACGCAAGCTCGGTCAATATTGGTTCAAAAAATTACCAATTTGATCTCAAGTCGTGGGAAACATTCTTATCTACAATTTGAGACCAAATAAATAATTTTCGAACCAATATTGACGAGCTAGATTCATTTTCCCATCTTGCCAGAGGGTCTTCTTTGCTTGGACAAACTATAGTTGTGACGTTTCATGGATCCATAGAAAATGAATAATTGCAGATTGTCAGCTGATGAGCTTTATGTAAGCCTGCATTTAAACTGCTACTGACCATTCCATGGTAAAGTTATCAACTATTTTTTGTGGGTTCGTGAAACGTTATATAATAATGTTATGATAATGTTATAGTGATGTTATTATAATAATAATAATAATATCCGTGTAACCTGGCTGGCTCAGGTCTGGTGTCAGAGTTTTCAGGTCGCTCCTGAACAATTTCAGGGCCTCTGACATGACTTAACGACTGTTTTTAGGCAGCCGGGACCGACGGCTTAACGTGTCCATCCGATGTTATAATAATGTTTTTATAATAATGTTATGAATCTACTGCGCATCAGGCTTATGATACCAACCGTGGTTTCTAATATCCGTGGATAGTAGGCTCTTAAAGTTTCATGAATACTCCCCACCATTTACAGGTATTAACATGAGGAAAAGTCTCGTGTCTTGGGAATGCTCTGCAGATGAGCTAATGCAATTATGATTAACAATGCTATTATAAGATACGTTTATAATATCATTTCAGTCGATAGCAATGCTATCCATAATCGCATTAATCCAGCTGCAGAGTATTCCCAAGACACGTTTACGGAGTTTTTCTCATATTAAATTTGGATAAAATATAGATACAAATCACTCTAAATGTAGGTCTTGAAATTCTTTACAAGCTCATATAAGAAATATATCTATTGAACAATTCTGTATTTCGTAAATTGGAAAAAGCGTATACGATTTTTCGTCAAGGATAGGGGAATCAATGCTAAATTTTTAACTAGAGAAATTCCTTGACGTCAGAATCATAGCTTTCCCAGTCAGCTGTTTTTCACCCTGACCCACCTCTATTATTATTCTGTACTTATTTATTCTATAATTATTTATTCTTAATTATTCTATAATAAATTAATATTCTGTACACCTTGGTTCCATACAACTACGTGTTTTCATTGCATTTTGAGCCCGACATTTCCCCGTGACATTTAGAACCTTGACTAATTGACTAATATTAATGATTAATGGGAACACAGTGTTTGTCATCTCCAAAAATTTCAAGAGATTTACAGGTTATTTAGTATACTGTACAATCAATATTTCTTTTCTTCTAGGGCTACTGTATTTTTTGAAACTTTATAACAATCAGAGTATCAATCAAGTGTCTTGAAAATGGCAAATCAGCCGAAACATGTTTTGTGAAATAAAAAAATTTTAAAAGGGTACTCGGATTGTAATCATTTTTTAAATGTACAATCAATAATATATTTTCAAATCTCAATCGATATTAGTTCACAATGAGGAAGATTATCCTTATTATTCGTGATAAAAAGGGGATTGCTTTAAACAACACATAGCGTATCTGCTCTTCTGTGCAAAGCGCGTGTGATCCCATTCGTTGATCATTTGTTACTATAGTCTCTCCAAGTAAATAACACCCTCTGGCCGGTTGATAAAATGACCCCAGTTGGGTCAATATTGGTCCAAGAAATATTGATTTCATCTCAATCGTGGGAAACATTCTGATCCACAATTTGAGACCAAAGCAATATTTTTTGAACCAATATTGACCGAGCTGGAGTCATTCTCTCATCTTCTCATGGGGTCTTCTTTGCTATAGTTTGCTATAGTTTGCTATAGTTTGCTATAGTTTGCTATAGTTTGCTATAGTTTATTGATTAAGTAGAAGGTCAAACTTGATTGAATACTGTTTTAGGGAACGTAGTCAATTTTCTAGCTTAGCTGATGTCGGTTTGTAAATGAATAATTTTATTTACCGATATATTGACTACTTGATTGCCGTATTGTTTTTGTAGTAGGATGTTTTGATTTGATAATATTGATATGAAACCTGGGTTTAATTATTCCCGTTTCAATTCTTAATTTTATTGACGTCATCAACCAACTGTTATCTAGTTAGGTAGTGTTTCCTTTATCTCGGGGCTATTTTTATCACTGATTTCTTATTTTGAATAATATTATCACAGTACCCTTTTCAATTATTAAGGCATGCTTTAGTAAATATTTTTCAATATTTTAAGGCATATGCTTTGGTAAAAAATCATCCAATAGGGTACTGTGGTATTATTTGAAATAAAGAATCTAGTTAGTTAGTTATGAAAATTGATCTCCTAGAGAATGGGATGTACTTGTTATAAGAGTAATTAATTATTGATGAATAAATTTAATTGTTATTGATACTATTCACGATCACTTGAGACGAAATAAACAAACTTTTCTCATATGTGTGCATGTAATGGTAGGTTTTCTCCTATGCAAAACGGTCGGCCGCAGTCGAACAGCTATCGAACTGTGATCGGCTACAGTCCGACTTGTCTTGTCTCAAGACTCTTGTCTTGAGCTGTGTTTGGATACAGCTGTTGGACCGTTCTACATAGAAGAAATCCTACCATTACACGTACAAGTCAGTTTACGTAAGAAGTCAGTTTATTTCGTCACAAGTGATCATGAATAGGGTGTAGAATAATTGATTGAAAATGTTTAACATAGTTCATCTCTCCATCTTAAGCCGCGTATCGACAGTCCGAGGCGTATCGACAGTCCGAGGCATGTGCTACGAATGCCTCGCTGTACAGTCTGTTGACAAAAAAAAGAGTACTACTACTAGTCTACTATCTACCGCGTATCGACAGTCCGAGGCATGTGCCACACATGCCTCGGACTGTCGATACCGGGTTTGCTAGCAGCGAGGCAAACGCTGCACACAATTCGCAGCGAGTAGTGCCTGTTGCCTCGCAACGCACAACGAACAATTCTACAAAGTAACCTCAAAATTGTACCACATTCCTATGCATTTTTGTGATTAAGAACTCTATTTGGGTGCAGAAGGTTCTAATAGGCAATAATAAGCATTGCCTTGAATTTTTATCTACTAATTGAGCACAAACTAACCTCCAAAGTCCAAAATATCAATTGTCAGAGCTTAGTTGCTTTGTCTCCCGCTTGATGGCGCTAGTCAATTTGTTCGCGTGCTCGCATTTTGGTTACAATTATAATAATTATAATTATAATTATAATTATATACTATATATTATATACTATACTATAATTATAATTATTTTTGATTATTGCAGATTATATTCACACATATGCCTCAGCCATGAGTTTATACTTTTTTTGCGTCACCAGACTGTACTGCGAGGCATTCGTGGCACATGCCTCGGACTGTCGATACGCCGCTTTACACTCTCTTGCCATCTCTCACTTCACATACCATCCAGACCATGTACTGTAACTCATATACCATCACTGCTAAGCATTGATTAATCGTATAATGTGATGAACTTGCAAAAGCTAGCTATGTCAAATCAAACGGACTAAACCGTGTCAAACTCCAATCAAATTTCAACTGTTTCACGCTGTCAAAGTTTGTATCACACCAGCTGTTGGTAGAATTTAACGCCAATCTTAATTTGATTGATAGTTTCGTCCCAAATGAGGAATGGGTTTGATCAATGACATTGAAATTTGCATAGAAACTTATCGGTGAATCTACGCATTAATTTCACCATCCTTTCATCAACAACATCTGTTGAGTTGATAACACTTGATTACCTGTTTCTCTGATTAACTGTTTCTTTGATTAACTGTTTCTCTGATTAACTGTTTCTCTGATTAACTGTTTCTCTGATTAACTGTTAACTGATTTTTAGTTTTGTTGGTAACGCATCGATCATCGACTCTTATTCGAATTGACCTTGATGCTAAAGTAGATTCAGTCTGTCCAAGGAAAGAAGACTCTCTGGCAAGATGGGAAAATGACTCAAGCTCGGTCAATTTCGGTTCAAAAATTATCAATTCGAACTGAATTTGTAGTAAACAATTTGATCTACTATTAAAACCACATTTATAATCCTTAAACAAATATTGACTAATCTGGAGTCATTTTCTCATCCTGCCAGAGGGTCTTCTTTGCTTGGGCAGACTATAGCTGGGGAAGTAGTTTGAATCGTATTTTCTAAGAATAAATTCTTATTGTTTTTCTCCTGTAAGAGAAACAATTTAGCCAACTTCAGACTTGATCTATCTAATCCTTGGTATTATTAGGCCTATGTGTGGATCTAAAATTCAGATTACAAAAGTACTGAGTTTTGCAGGGGTTTTTCGTGAAATGTCTACTCACATGTCTCTCAGAGGACTTGAGCTTCGTTTGAAAAATTATGCTGCATTTGATAGGTAAGCCTAGAGTAACTACTGGGATTTTCTTTCTTCATACTGTCATTAATTCTTTCTTTTTCTTCTTCGCATCATTTTCTTCGTCTTCATCTTCCTCTCCTCCTTTTCTTACCCTTCTTTATCAACTTAGATCATCATATAAGAAACCGGCAATAAACCTTCTAAAAAGCTTGAACAATCGTACGATTATTTTGATGTATCAGTGTTTAGAGCTGGATTTAAGAATTTTCGAATTGGTCAACATTATTTTTGAGCATTGACTCTGCAGAAAATAAAAATAAAATTGGATTTCGGACTATAAGGTGCGAAAATTCTATACTATCCAAAGCTAGAGAATTTAAATCATTCACGTTTTTTTTTTTTAATTTCAAAATTTTTACTCCAATTTTTTACTTGTGCTATTGTTTTGTCTATTTTGTCTCCTTCTTGAACCTCTTCATTTCTCGTGAATTTAAAATACAATTTAATGGTTTCATATTCAGTTATTACCCTTAATTGATAAACAATTGTGTTTCTCAGCATACTGTGCATATTATCTCAATAAACGTTAAAGTTACAAATTTCTAGCTAGTTTCATTGAATTTATTAGCAGGTTCTAATCGGAAATAGTAGTTTTGAGACCTTAATAAAGCCTCCTAAAAATTAATTTTTCGCTGTGTCAATTTTCACTCATTTTTATCTCGGTAACAAAGTGTTTTTGAGAGTATGTCCAATAGAACTTTTTTTCTCTACTTGGTGTAGGGAATCAGATGGAGAAGTACTGCACATTCCTCTTGAAACACCCTGTATTGTTGTATATCTAATAAAAGTTGGCAAAAGTATGGAAGATTCTACAAAGAATTGAATTGAATTGAATGGCTGCCTTTATTTTAAAACTAACCAATTAAAATTTATTTAAATTTTTAATTTATTTAAACAATGCTAACCAATTAAAATTGTGACACTCAATTAGCCACACTATGATTATTTAGTCTTTGTTACTGTTTTAGAGCACTGGCGGCTCATACCAACGAAATAGGCGAAGTGCTGTACAGTAAAAGATACGGGCACTTCACCTGTTTCGTGGGCACGAGCTGCCAGTGCTGTAGAGTCATTTAAGTTGCGGAATAGTTTGTTCGATTCATTGAAAAACTTTTATGTTCCTGTATTATTATGTTTATTATGTACACTCTAATTTTCTTAAAAGTAACAAAGCATTCATGTTTCAAGTGCGAAAGTGATCCACTCAAGTTCACGACGTTTTCAATGTGAAAAGATAAGATTACAATAACAACTGAAAAGTACTCGAATTTATTGCTTGTAGACAAATATCTTCTGTCGTTAAGTAGTCGAATGTCAAGTTTTACTGTATTATCCAATAAATTTGAGAAGTTACTGTTTGTCTTGGTCATCATTTAGTACAGAATTCCTATGCGAGTAAATAGAAACGGAGAAATCAAATCAAATATTTTTTTATTTTGTCAATTGTACAATACAATTCATCAAATGGAACAGATTTCATCATGAAAAAAGGTTCATCAATAATATTTCATATTATTCAGAACATATATGCTAAAAATGTGGCAACGGAGAATACTACTTGCTAAATTTATTAAAAAATTTGCTCGCAGAATATATTCATATGAAAGTGAGCATCATGATGAATTATGACATAATTATTATAAAATTATACATTATTACATTGTATCAATATATGTAATATTATGATTAATATATGTAATATTAATATATATAAATATGCCGGCCGGGTTGGCCGAGTGGACTGGGGCGTTACATCCTTCAGTCCCCTAGCGCTACCCGGTTGTGGGTTCGAATCCCACCAGAGGAATGGTCATTTAACCACCTAATAAATCATCCTCGCACTTTTCATTGCCCACGCACAAGTAAAATTAAATACTTGTGTGGGCATAATCCGCAATAAGAATAATATAATTGAATGAAATATATTATTCCCAAGTTAATGATTAATTAATAACTTGTTTATCATTGTTTCATTATAAGATCATAATGAGTTACATTGATTTTATAAAATGTATGGATTATAATCTCTTACACGCTTACATCTCAAGTTAATTAAGATGATCAAGTTATATTAGATAATTAAGATATCTCAAGTTATATCTCAGATGATTGATTAATTGATGGTTGGTTGTACATGTATTCATTAGTGGAAAATGAGGTTATAATATTGCGAAGTGGAACAACCCTTTGGGTCTCCCCACTGTTAAAAGCATACGCTAAATAAAATAATTATTATTTCATTATTGGATATTACTTGAATAAAGATATTTGAATTGAACTGAATAATTATTTAAGGAATCTATAAAATATCTCAAGTTGTACGAAAATCATTCAAATAAGCATGATATTAGAATAAGATTGACTGTTGAAAGAGCCGTCTCACCATTGAAAATCTAATTTAGCTATCACCAGATTACAATAATTTGAGGGACCAAGTGAGGATTCAATGATATGGGTTACGAGTTAAGAATATAGTTAAGGGCTCTATGAATACTCTATAAGTCTTGATAGTTGCTTAATATGGTGTATTTTTTTTTTAAACTGACGTCATTTGACGCTGAGTTGATTAAATTTGAATGTCTCACTTAAAACTTTACAGAATTTATACTAACAAACAATCACATTTATGGGAATAATATAGTGAGAAGGGGTTGTTATTTATAACATATGAGAACTATGCGTTCATTTTAAATGTTGTCTTAATAGTAGATCATATTGTTACCCATAATTTAAGATCAAATTGATGATTTTCGAACGAATATTGACCAAGCTTGAGTCATTTTCCCATGATCTTGCCGGAGGGTCTTCCGTGCTTGGACAGACTATAACAGTCTGTTATAAAGAGGCTAAATGAAGAGGCTGAATATATAAGTTATTGAAATTCAATAATATTAGAAATTATAATATTAAGTGAAATTGGACATTGTGGATAGACATATTTTAATAACCTACATCTTAAACCTTCATCATCATCATTCATCATCACTCATTCATCCTTTGCTCAAAATACTTGGAAACCAAATCAAAATTGTAAAGAAAGAAAAAGTCATGTGTCATCCGTATTGATTTTTGGTTATTAGAAACAAAAGGAATACAAAAATAAAGTGGAAGAGGAATAAATATTTTATGTAGGGGGCGAGTGGGAGGGAGTGAAAAACCAGAATGGAAAACCACTTGTCAGAGCGCTGTTGGAAAATCAACGGTGGAAATTTTCATAGGAAAACTCAACTCGTGGATGAATTTCAGCGGTAGAGGTTGACACCTCGCCATCAAAACCAATTTAGTCCCTTGTTTGGTTTATTGAATAATTAATTTTTCGATTTTTTTCTCTGGTCTCACACAAAGTCAACCATTGACACAATATTTTCACCGCTTGTCGGCATTGTTTTGAATAAATAAAGGGAGGTTGAACATTTTTTAGATGTTAAAGTAGTTTTTGAAGCTTTACATGTATGTATGGCTGCTGCCAGGAATTAAAGCAGCTTCGTCTGTTCTTTGTGCGTATTAACAGCTGACGTGTTCCCTTTATCTCAGGGCTACTTTTATCACTGTTTTTTTTTTCATTTTAAATAGTAATCACAGTACCCTTATGAATATTTTTTTAGTGCATTACATGTTTCGACTACTTACAGTCATTTTCAAATTGAGAATGACTATGAATAGTCGAAACATTTTAAATTGAAAATGACTATAAATAGTCGAAACATTTCAAATTGAAAATGACTATAAATAGTCGAAACATTTCAAATTGAAAATGACTATAAATAGTCGAAACATTTCAAATTGAAAATGACAATAAATAGTCGAAACATTTCAAATTGAAAATGACTATAAATAGTCGAAACATTTCAAATTGAAAATGACTATAAATAGTCGAAACATTTCAAATTGAAATGACTATAAATAGTCGAAACATTTCAAATTGAAAATGACTATAAATAGTCGAAACATTTCAAATTGAAAATGACTATAAATAGTCGAAACATTTCAAATTGAAAATGACTATAAATAGTCAAAACATTTCAAATTGAAAATGACTATAAATAGTCGAAACATTTCAAATTGAAAATGACTATAAATAGTCGAACCATTTCAAATTGAAAATGACTATAAATAGTCGAAACATATAATGCACTAGAAAATTATTGGAAAATAGTTCTGTGATTACAAAACAGTAACAGCTGACGTTATCAGCACATAGTTTTTGTTACCGTATCGGATGAGAATAGTTATGAATATATTCTAGTCAGCTGAGCGAGATTTACTAGCTAGTTACTAGAACAAATGCAGTTGATAGATGTTTTTTTGGTGTTATCATTTTCTTTCTCAATAGCTCTTCAGCTCATGAAGAGGTGACTCCACTATACAGCAGAGGTGGAAAATTATCAACCAGGATAGAGGTAACCTGTGGCCAGCACGTTGATCCTCTCAACCATAAGCTAGCTTCCGTAAAACCTGCTGTACACGGGAACAGTAGTGTCGGATAGTTGAATATCTGTAGCCAATCA
Source organism: Sogatella furcifera (assembly GCA_017141385.1). Lineage (NCBI taxonomy): Eukaryota > Metazoa > Arthropoda > Insecta > Hemiptera > Delphacidae > Sogatella > Sogatella furcifera. The sequence continues at coordinate 13,637,809 of CM029553.1, forward strand.
CAGAATTTGTCGTATCATTGAGTTAATCAACAATAGTTTTCATGAAAGACTATCTATTTTCGGTTTCAAAATTTGAAGTAAAAATTATTATTTTAAATAATATTATCCGTGTTTTGGTTCTTTTCATTTATTTAACAACCTTCCAAATTCTAAATTATGGTTTCATAGTTTTTTTTACCTTCAGAAGTTGAAATTTGTGAATAATTAAAGTTTTAAGTGTGGACATAACCTCTATTTTGAATATTTTAGCACAAATTAGGAAAAAGAGACGTTTCGGACTTTGTCTGTGTTTCAATCCTACTGTATTTCAATCTTGTTAATAAATAAACAACAGCAGTGATTGGCTACAGATATTCAACTGGCCGACACTAATGTCCCCGTGTAAAGCACGCTTGAACGAGTGACGGCACAGAACACCTCTGAATAACATTCAGTTAATAAGGGTAAAGCAACAACTACTATTCCTCCAGAGAAGGGGAACGACTGACCATCTTTTTTAACGACAGCCAATTTCCCAAAGAAGTTATTGGCTAGCTGCTCGAAAAACAGGGAGAATAGAATTATTATTGTAACAAGTCAGTAATTGGAGCAGCTGACTGGAGAATATTCTCATAGTAACCAGCCAGAAATACAAGGAACAGACGGAACCGCCCTTCGAAGAACAGGGAGAAGAAGAGGAGGAGGAGAAGGAGGAGGAGGAGGAGGAAGAGGAGGAGGAGAAGTAAAAAGGGAAGGAGATGGCGATGGGGAAGGGGAAGAGGAAGAAGGAGGGGAAGGAGAAAGAAAAGGAGAGGGAGAAGAGAAGGAGAAGAGAAGAAGAATAAGAACAAGAAGAACGATTAGAACAAGAAGAAGAAAAGGAAAAGAAGAATAAGAACAAGAACAAGAAGAACGATTAGAACAAGAAAAAGAAAAATAGAAAGGAAAAGAAGAAGAAGAAGAAGAAGAAGAAGAAGAAGAAGAAGAAGAAGAAGAAGAAGAAGAAGAAGAAGAAGAAGAAGAAGAAGAAGAAGAAGAAGAAGAAGAAGAAGAAGAAGAAGATGATGATGATGATGATGATGATGATGATAATAATGATGATGATGATGATGATGATAAAACAAGAAGAAGAAGAAGAAAGGAGGAGAAGAAGAAGAAGAAGAATAAAGAAGAAGAACGATTAAAACAAGAACAAGAAGAAGAAAAAGGAAAAGGAAAAGAATAAGAAGATGATGATGATAATAAAGAAAGAACAAGAAGAACGATTAAAACAAGAACAAGAAGAAGAAGAAGAAAAAAAGATGAAGAAGAAGAAGAATAAGAAGAAGAAGAAGAAGAAGAAGAAGAAGAAGAAGAAGAAGAAGAAGAAGAAGAAGAAGAAGAAGAAGAAGAAGAAGAAGAAGAAGAAGAAGAAGAAGAAGAAGGAATATGAAGGAGAATATTTGGGAATATTGAGAACAAACGAAAGACTACAAAATAGTTCAAATAATAAAATAAGGAAAGAGAAAAAAGCCCAAGTTATGAAAAAATTCCCGAATAATGAGCTATGTCGAAAAGTAATAAGGAAGCATAAAAATATAGGTGACGCTGTTATGACCAGGAAGTAGTTAGTAGATAACTTCTCAAATTATATTTGTTAGGCAAGTACCGGAGAGCTTTAGTGCAAAGTAGTGAAACTTACAACGCATAGTAAAACGCTAAATCATTGGATCATTTTGAATGACTATGATTTAGTACTCGCCCAAACCTTTGAAACGACTATCAAAGGGAAACTGGAGAGACAAATTATTTGAAAAGTTAATTTGAAAATTTGTATTCTGTATCTTTCCAATTGCGATTCATGTCTTTTGGGTACGTTTTACGCAATAATCTACATGAACATCATCTTCGGAATTTTATTCATAACAAATTTCAATAATTTAGAATACGGTACTCAAAATCCCATAGCCATGATATCTCAATAACCCTTGAAACAGCAATTTCTCACTATTTGTTCTATTATTGGATTTATCAGATTTTTTACATTTGGAATGATATCATTCGATGAAGTCCCTATAATGATTGAAACTCTAGGTTTTTCCTTGAACGTAAAAAACTAATAGTTTTCAACATATTATTCTATTTCAGCCCAGAATATCAATAACCATTAAAACAACAATTAGTTCTCTTCTATTGAACCTTTTAGTTTATTTAACGATTAATCATATTGATACCTTGATGGATCCCTGAACTAATGCAAAATAAATTATGGATATAATGACTTATGGACAATTCCCCGCCAAATCATAAAATTGGAATAGCATTTACATTATTTCCGTATGTCCAATAATAAGAACCTGTAGCCAATTGAAATGAAATGGAAATACTGTTTATTATCATTTCATTCCATTTCATTTTAATCGGCTACAGAATCTTATTATTTGACATACGAAAATACTGTAAATGCTATTCCACTTTGAAATCCAATTGGCTTTCCAATTGAAATCGGTAGCCTAACCCAATTCATAAGCAATTCAAAAATAAGAAATCAGTTTAACAATATGTACAAACTGTATTCAGTGAATTCAGTAAATATTATAGTGCATATATTATATAGTACTATTTGTATAATCAGGGCCCTGGCTTATAAACATTTTACAATCCACATTACTCATAATTCGTGGATTTTATGGGCGTTTCTGTCTCATAAAAGTTTCCAATAAGAAGAAAATTCTACAGTATCAGCTGATTGAAAAAATGACATGAAACCAATTTACCTCAAGTAAATAGAATCTCGGAATAGTCCAATGATATTCCTTTACTTTGCTCCAAATTTGATGATTTTGATGTATAAATTGATTTATTATTATGAATTATTTAATAATAAATATCGATCATTATTTTTATAGTGAGATTTGAATAGTAATAATTTTAGTCGCTAAAATAATATCATAACCTACAAAGAAAATCGTAATAAGAAACCAAGTCAGAAGACCCTAGCCTTGTAATCTAAAATGGCCGCGATGGTTCGAATTTGAACAGCTGATATCGTGAATTTGTCGTCTGCATCAATTTACATAGGATTTCCTATTCCACTGGAACCATCGCGGCCATTTGGATTCGAATGTTGGTGTCTTCTAGAGAGTTTTGGCTGATCGTTGATTCAACAGCTGATTCTTTCCAAAATTTGGAACATTGTAAATCGAGAGTTTTATTGGTGAATCTACAGTCCCAATCACTTGTTTTTCGTCTGAAAAAACAAGCTGTAAATCTTTATAAGCCAGGGCCCAAATATAGTGAATGCATCAAATATCATACGAACAACCTTTACAATTAAACTCAAGGAGTTTGCGCTGATTAGTCTACATACCGACGAGGTAATCCACATAAAAAACACTAAAACTTGCTAATAATTTGCTAATCTGACTGTTTTCGGGCATACACGCCTCTAATAATAGTTGTAAATGGGAATAAGGTCACTTGGAAAACCACTTATAATATTTTCTACTGGGCCCTGGCTCTGAGGCCTGTGTACTGTGTTGTGTAGGTTGAAATGATTTTGTGATAAGTCTTTTCAAGCGAAGAAGACCCTCTGGCAAGATGGGAAAATGACTCAAATTCGGTTTATATTGGTTCAAAAATTATTATCAATTTGATCTAAAATTGTAGGAACCGATTGGATCTACTATTCAGACCACAGTTATAATTCTTGAACAAATATTTACCAAGCTAGAGTGTTTTTCCCATCTTGCCAGAGTGTCTTCTTTGCTTGTACAGACTATCACAAAATCATTTTAACAGTACACAGGCTTCAGTAGCAAATATTATAAGTGGTTTGCCATCTTGCCCACGTTAAGCGTCTTCGTCGTCTGTGTATTGTACTTGATGTAACCTACTAACAGCTGATGTGAAGCATCTATTGTCTCTTTTGATTCCAAATACACTGTCTAGGCATAGCTAAATTATTGACAACATCAGCTGTTGGAGCGCCAAAGAGAAAACGAAACAGCCTAACACTCTGGCGACAGCTATTATAACTTTTTCATCACTTCATGAAGAGGAAGCAGAAGAAGGAGAAGAAGGAGAAGAAGAAGAAGAAGAAGAAGAAGAAGAAGAAGAAGAAGAAGAAGAAGAAGAAGAAGAAGAAGAACAAGAAGAACAAGAACAAGAAGAACAAGAACAAGAACAAAAATGGAGCAAACGAAACAGCCTAATACTTCGGCGAAAGCTATTATCACTTTTTCATCACTTCATGAAGAGGAAGGAGAAGAAGGAGAAGGAGAAGGAGAAGGAGGAGGAGGAGAAGAAGAAGAAGAAGAAAGAAGAAGAAGAAGAAGAAGAAGAAGAAGAAGAAGAAGAAGAAGAAGAAGAAGAAGAAGAAGAAGAAGATGATGATGATGATGATGATGATTATGATTATGATGACGATGATGATGATGATGATTATGATGACGGTGATGATGATGATGATGATGATGATGATGATGATGGAGAAGAAGAAGAAGAAGAAGAAGAAGAAGAAAAAGAAGAAGAAGAAAAAGAAGAAGAAGAACAAGACCAAGGAACACGAACACAAAGATGATGAATTGAAATATTAGAAGAAAAGGAAGAGTTATGTATAATGGATGCAAAATACAATTCTCTATCAGAGGTCATTGAACTGCTACAGAGTGAATGGTTCATGATTTTTTATGTCTGTTAAAATCAGAGGAAAACGGTAGAAAGATTATAAGACCGGTATTATATAACCGAAGCTGGTCAGTCAGTTGGCCACCGTTATGTAGGCCAAAGCAGTAGGTGAAGGAGAAGGATGGATAGAGAGAGAAAGTGGGGAGAGAGAGAGAGTGAGAATGAGGGAGAAAGTAGTTGTTAGAAAGAGAAAGAATTATTCATAGAGTTATAAAGAGGAAAAGTGGTAAAGCACGTATATAGTGTGAACTATAAAAATATTCCAGCATGTACGAATATAGTGTGTCCAACCAAAGAAGACATTCTGGCAAGATGAGGAAATTACTCCAGCTCAGTCAATATTGGTTCAAAATCATAAATTTGGTCTCAAGTTGTAGGAAACATTCAAAAGTTATTAATCAGTTTTATCTTAGTCTAGTTGATGTTTATGAAATCAAAACACACAATAGATGCTTCATATCAGGTAAAGTCTGTCCAAGCAAAGAAGACCCTCTAGCAAGATAAGGAAATGACTTCAGCTCGGTCAGTATCGGTCAAAAATTATAAATTTGTCTTAAGCCAATGGAAACATTCCGGTCAATTTGAGATCAAATGTTTGATTTTTGTACCAATATTGACTAACAAACTAAATTCATTTTCCCATCTTACCAGAATGTCTTCTTTGCTTGGACAGACTTTAGACTATGTGCCTTATTAATTACAAATAAATATTGACAGATAAACACAGACTGACTCCAGCTCGGTCAATATTGGTAAAAAAATTATTGATTCGGTCTCAAATTGTAGATCAGAATGTTTCCGAATCAGAATAATTTTTGAACCAATATTGACCGGCTGAGGATCGGTTTCTCATCTTGCCAGAGGGTCTTCTTTGCCTGGACAGACTAGATAAGTAGGTTACATCACGTAGGCCATTAATAACCATCACAATTATTCAGGAGTATTGAGGAAGACGACATCGAAAGTTTGCTAATGGCGAATGTTTGCTATCAATTCTCAGTTCTGTCAGAACAGTCTTAAACACAGTACCGCATTTCTCGCTAGGCCCAATAGGCCCGGGCCTAGGGCGCAAAATTTTGAAGCGCAAAATTTTAAGAAGCGCACACACATAGATAAGATATGATGGGACAAGAGATATAAAAAATTTCTGTAGAATAAGAATCTTACGAACCACTTATCACTGAATGTTTTTTGACCTTAAATGTTTTTTGCAAAAAAGTTAGACTTTGTTAGACCGAGCTTTCTAATGAAGCTCTAAAAAATGATTGTTTATTAAGTACAGATTTGCATTATAAATCTTAGATTAATGTAATTATTTCTTATTTTCATACTTGGTGAATGTTGTCCAACAGAAACGTGAGTTGTATTATTTTGTGGTTGAAATACATTATCATCAAGAATAATTAGTATGCAATACTTATTTTCTTTTAGGGCTACTGTATTATTGTTCAAACTTCGAATAACTACGATCAGAGTACCCTTTTAGTGCATTTCATTCGAAAAAATGCACTATTGGTCTTGCCCTGACATTCGAAAATTTATGATGCGATATATTTTTTACACGTTTTCGAGCCCCTAGAACACGAATCTGATGTCCGTTCGAATTCATATATCTCTATTTATATATTTATATATATATATATATAAACAAGAATCTGTACATATATATACATATATATATATATACACAATATATATGTATATACAATATATATATATATATATATATATATATGTATATACAATATACATATATATATATATATATATATATATATATATATATATATAGATAGATATATGAGTTTAAACGGACATCAGATTCGTGTTCTGTATCTCTATTTATATATTTATATATTTATATATATATATATATATATATATAAACAAGAATCTGTACATATATAAATATATATATATATATATATTTATATTTATTTATTTATATATGTACAGATTCTTGTTAACACGATAACTCCCGAAGGGCTTGTCGGAGAGCGACCAAATTTTGCACAAAAATCATTAGTGTTAATATCTCGGTCAAGTTCGTTAACCAGCCAAATTGGTCCAAGGGAAAGGGGTGAAATTGGGGGATGAAAATTTTAAAAAATCACTACAAATCGACCAATCACGTGATCGTTTCGAAAATTGGTGTGTATAATACCCTTATTATTCCCTACAATGTGAGCCATCAACGTAAAAAATCCAATAAAAATGGCGGAGAAAATAGCGAATAACACAATGCCAAAAATTGTGTTTTTCGAAAACGGCGCCTTTGAATTCATACCCTGAATAGCTCATTATAAGTCATATGATTTGAGCCATCATAGAATTGCATTTGAAATGCACTCTTTCCGACCGCCAGCTGCCGGAGCGAATTTTTTTAAAAAATATTTTCATTTCGCACCAAATGTTTCGGCGAGTTTGACATTTTCAAGTGTAATTCGCCGAAACATGTGTGTGAAATAAAAATATTTTTTTAAAAAGAATACTCAGATCGTAATTATTTGAAGTTAAAACAATAATTAGTATGTTTTACTAAGTTCTTAGCCCATATATATATTTTTTTAAATCTAAAACAGTTATTAGAAAAATTATATATGTGTATGCGTGATGGGGGGTGTCTTCATAGTCCGTGAGAAAGGAGAGGAGATCATGACTGTGTATTATGTGGTGGGGGGGGGCGCTTTTTGGTCTGTAGGCCTAGGGGCGCTGAACTGCCAAATGCGGCACTAATGCTAAAACTAGTTCAAACAATATTAGTTCAAAAATTATAAATTTGATGTCAAATTTTAGGAAACAACTTGATCTACACTTGAACAAATATTGACCAACCTGGAGTCATTTTCTCATCTCGCCAAATGGTCTTCTTTGCCTGGACAGACTATATGAAGCCAATAATTCAATTCTACCCGAACCCAATATGAGGACATGAATCATTAAAGGTCATCCACCTTGTGTAACTATTCTTACACATTTCAAATTTTTTCGAAAATTCTCTCCAATTTTGTGAATAAACTAACTTTCAGTGCATTACTATAAACTATCAAAATTCTCCTATCTCAGGAGAAAAACATTGATCAATCCATGAAATTACTCACCTTGCAAATAGAAATTATTGTTGATCACTGTCCAAATTCTCCTATGTCTCAAGAGAAAAAATTAATCAATCTTCCAAATTCTACTACAAAGATTTCAGGAGAAAAACATTGATCAATTCATGAAATCACTCACCTCGCCAATAGAAATAATCGATCACTCTTCAAATTCTCCTTCGAAGAGGTGAACGGTCAGTAGTAATTCTAGGTCTGGCGATTACTCAATATTCACTTCTAAGTAACACACTGCAAAAACGCACCTTGGAAGCGAAAGAATATCCAACAGAACTGGATATGATTAGGTGACTCAAACGCTTTTATGCTTTCACTATCTTCTCCCCACTTGTTTCTTATCGACCCTCGCTCGCACTCTCTCTCTCACTCACTCTCTCTCTCTCTCTGTCTCTCTCTCACTCTCCTACTCTCTCACTCGCTCACTCTCTCTCTCACTCTCTCTCCTTCTCTCTTCCTCACCAATATGTATCTCTTATTTGAACCAATCGTGTAATTAGATTTATGTTTAATTTTTTGAATCTAGGATTTAAGATCGTAAATGCTGTACCATACTTGAATAAAGTGAATAATCTAATCTAATCTAATCTCTCGATTGTAATTAGTGTAATTTTCATTTATTTTTATTCTCACAGCATAGGATTTGAATTACTATGTAATCTACATGAATAAAGTGATCTGAATTAGTCAATCTATTATTCTAATCTTTATTCTAATCTTTTATTCTAATATTTATTCTAATCTTATTCTAATCTTTATTCTAATCTCAATTAGAATAAAGTGATTCTGAATCTGAATCTGACTAGAACTCTCTACCTATCTCACACAGTCACCCTCCCTCTATCAACAAATTAATCTCCTCTCTTCGAGCTATATTTTTTATATATTTATAAGCAAGCTCATATTTTGTGACTTGAACTCCTCCATGACTTCTCAAACTTTAAGCTCGTTCAGGTCTCATTTGAAAGATTTCATTGAGTATAAAAAACATCCACTTTTAGATTTTTATGAACTTCATCAGGGTGTCGAGTAATTGGGCTGAAAACTGAGTTTTCTTTCATGTTAAATCATGTCAAATAATGAGGTTCTTGTGTTGACCGAGCTGGTGTCATATCCTTGCCAGAATGTCTTCTTTGCTTGGACAGACTATGCGTACCTACACTTCCTTTGTTTATTGGCCTTGGTAGTTGTCGAATACATAAGCTGTTATTAATGGAATTTTTTCACTCTCAAACCCATCATCGAATCATTATTGCCATACTTATAATAATAGAATTATTTTTGTTCATTTCCCATTTGTTTTACTATTTTGAAAGTAATCAGTGTTTATCTGTCAATATTTATTTGAAATTAATAAGAGAGCCTATAATCTGTCTAAGCAAAGAAGACATTCTGGCAAGATGGGAAAATGACTACAGTTCATCAGTCAATATTGGTTCAACCGGGGCTCTTGCGTGGTTTTTTGGCTCCTTGTGCGAGATTTCGGCAGGAAATCTCCCCCCCCCCCTCCCCCAAACGTATTGTTTCGTTTATTCATGTATTGAATACGTGATAAGCAAAAGCCCACAGGAATTAATAGAAAATATTTGAAGGCTATCTACATTGAGCAAAACTGTCACATTGTACCGTACTTCATCATTAAAAAATTGAATTCTTAAATATTGAATTCTTTTTTTATTAGTTTGCTTGAAAGCACATAAGAAAGGGAATAATAAATTTTCCACATAAAAATATTGAGTATCATTATTAATATATCATTCCACTGGAAATAAACAAAAAATCATAAACTCAATAACAAGAAAATTGAGATTTCAGGCATTTTTACTACCTACTCCAACCAATTTTCTTGAATAACATTCGAAATAGTTTCGAATTCAGCCAGCAGATGGCAGTAGCAATAGGGTGACTTGCTTCGACTTCCATTGGACACGCCTCCAAGCTCCGCCTACGATCGAAATGGCCATAAACATCGATTAGAAAAGTTCCCGAATTCAACCAGTAGATGGCAGCAGTTGACGGGTGATGTTCCAGATTTGACTTGGACACGCCTTCATGCCCCGCCTGCCCTTTTCTTATTGGTTGACAGTGTTTCGTGAGTTCTGTCTTAGAAAATGGCTGCTAGCAAAAAAACGATGAATGGTGTATCATACTCAAAAAATTACACTGATTTCGACTATCGACGATCTTGTGCTAATATAATATTCACTTATGTGTTCAGACTGGTAAGATTCTATCAAGTTAGTATTCGAAAAATTTATTTATAGAATCAAGACTCAGTTTTACTTGTGTAACTTGTAACAGTATAAGACTTCAATAGATTCATGCTTTTATAATTATATGAAACGAGATGGAAATATGGTTACTCTCACCTTATTACTCATAAATTCTATTTTTCTTACGATGAATATAATGGAATAGAACTGAAACTATTCATGATCTAATATCGACCTCATGCCAGAGAAAAGTTTGAAAAACTACAACAATTCTTTAAAAATAAAGTCGACTGAGTGTAAGGTGGTTGTCAGCCAACAATAGAATTAGATTTAAGAGGGTTGTTTCTTGGCTTGCTTCATACATTGATTGTGGTTTTTCAATTTATCAATTCATTGTTATGAATGAGCTTATGCAGAGGAAATAATTTCTTGTGGATTCAAGTTGTTGGTGAAATTAGTTTTTTATAAAAAAATTATTCTAATAGCCCAAATGAAAATTTTAAAATTCCCGGTTTGCATCAGCCGCCATGGTGCCCTGTGTTTTCCTCATTTTTTCGAGAACCAATCGGTAGAAAATGTTGATATTTGGTGGGCAGGTTCAGATTAGGTCTAGAAATGTTGTGTTAGAATATTTTTGCAATCCGTTCAAGATTACGCCAGTAATCAGGTTTTCAAAATTGTAGATGTGTTGTGGGTTGCATATCTTCCGCCTTGATACGACCAATCCTAACTGTAAATTCAATGGTTCAGCGAGATTATAGATGAACTAATTTGGAAGATATTGAATCAAGTTTCAAACTATGTCCGATATACTTTCCAAGGTTACGCTTGATATTAGGGTTTTACTATTTTTTGGAATTTTCGGAGTTTTTCTTAGATTTTTCTAGAACAGATTGGCAGAAAATGTTGAAATTAGGTAAACAGGTCCATATTAGGTGTAGAAATGCTGTGCTCAATAAATTTAGAATCCCTTCTGAACGGAATTTGCAGGCGAGCGAAGCGAGCCTGATGGTCTCAGCTGACACTGACCGAGGTTTTGCAGGCGAGCGAACCGAGCCTGTTTTACTCACTTACACTGCCTATACTGTCGGGGGTTCAGGGGGCGGAGAAGGCGAGCGAAGCGAGCCTGCCGACTAGTAATTAATAACAAACACATTGTTCACCGCGCTACTTGCGGACAAATAAAGAACAAATAAAAACTTCAGGGCTTCCTCAAATCGATGACAGATAGTGCTCCACTCTCCGTTTATTCTTTGCAGAGTTATCAATTTTCAAAGTTGTGGTATTCTTTTTGAATCACTCTGTACAATACACCCATGTGAAAGCAGCCTCTAAGCACGAGTAAGCGAGCGTAGCGAGCTCTCTAAATGTCTCATCGATTGCTTGAAGACTGAATACGAACATTGCATACAATATTTTATAAAATCAAGACATTTGGAACATAGGGCAAGTTCCGAAAATAATAATGTGATCCATTTTTACTATCACCAAATTATAAATTGGGTTTCAAATTGTAGATCTATAAGGCCCTGGCTTATAAAGATTTACAGCTTGTTTTTCTGATGAAAAACAAGTGATTGGGATTGTAGATTCACCAATAAAACTCTCGATTTACAATGTTCCAAATTTTGGAAAGGATCAGCTGTTGAATCAACGATCAGCCAAAACTCACTAGAAGACCCTTACTTTCAAATCCAAAATCGCCGCGATGGTTCGAGTGGAATAGGAAATCCCATGTATTCTTTATTCTTTCTTTACAATTGCGACTTGGTTTCCAAGTATTTTGAGCAAAGGATGAATGATGAAGGTTCAAGATGTAGGTTATATGCCTATGTAAATTGGTTCAGACGGTAAATTCACGATATCAGCTGTTCAAACTCGAATCATCGCGGCCATCTCAGATTACAAGGCTAGGGTCTCCTGACTTGGTTTGTTTACGATTTTCTTTGTAGGTTATGATAATATTTTAGCGACAAAAATGATTCCTGTTCAAATCTCACTATAAAAATAACGATTGATATTTATTATTAAATATATTCATAATAATAAATCAATTTATATATCAAAATCATTAAATTAGGAGCAAAGTTTTGGTTTTAAAGGAATAGCATTGGAATATTCCGATATTCTATTTACTTGAGGTAAATTCGTTTCATGTCATTTTTTTAATCAGCTGAAACTGTAGAATTTGGTTTTTATTGGAAACGTTTATGAGACAGAAACGCCCATAAAATCCACGAATTATGAGTAATGTGGATTGTAAAATGTTTTTAAGCCAGGGCCCAGAATGTTTCCTACTATTTGGGACTGAATTTATAATAATTGAACCAATATTGAACGCGTTGGTGTCATTTTTCCATCCCGCCAAAATGTCTTCTCTGCTTGTACATTCAAAGCAAAGAAGCCCCTCTGGCAAGATGGAAGAATGGCTCAAGTTCGGTCAATATTGGTTCAACAGTTATCAATATTATATCAAATCATGAGAAACAATTTGATCTATTATTAAGACCACATTTATAATTCTATTAGGCTACATATGTAATTATAACAAATATTGACCAAGTTGAAGTCATTTTCCCATCTTGCCAGAGGGTCTTCTTTGCTTGGACAAACTATACCCACGGTGACTGTCGGTATAATTCAAGACTTATCGAGCAGCAAAAGTTTATGTAATCGCGTCTAGGAAGATATTAATTCTTGGAGAGCGGTAGAGAACTAAGCCCGTATACGATTCCACATTTACAGTCCAATATCCACCTAAATATTGTGCTAGTAATAGTTTAATACTATCAACATCGACTATCTTCCTGAACATGCTATAAAACATGCAAGTCATCATATAGTCTGTCCAAGCAAAGAAGAGCCTCTGCCAAGATGAGAAAATGACTCCAGCTCGGTCAATATTAGTTCAAAGATGATTGATTTGGTCTCAAATTGTAGATCAGAATGTTCCCTACAATTTGAGATCAAATCAATCATTTTTGATCCAATATTGACTGACCTGGAGTCATTTTCTCATCTTGCCAGAGGCTCTTCTTTGCTTGGTCAGACTACTTGCCAACTCATGCATCACTTTGGAGAATATAATTATTGCATGGACTGGAGTATGATGAGCGAAATCTGTATAAAAGTTTAACGATCTTGTTTCATCTATCTCTATATTATAGAGATAGGTCTTCATTATACAAAAGTCGCTCAAGCACAAATGTGTCTAGATGCAATAGAAACACGGAGTAGATGCAAGAGAAACACAATAGAAATACAGAGTGTTTCAGGAGGAATGTGCAATACTTCTCATGCTGATTCCTTACATCAAAGAGACAAAAAATTTCAATTTGATCAACCCCAAAACACTTTGTTACCGTGATAACAATGGCGGAAAATTGAGGTTTTTCAAAATATATTAATTTTTCTAATTTCTTAGAGGCTTCAGTGAGGTTCCAAATTAATCAATTCCTATGTAAAATTAGCTGAGAAATTCAATGAAACCAGTTTGAAGTTTGTGTCTGTTTGAAGTCAGTTTGAAGGCTATTGAGATAATTGAAAAAATATGCTTAAAACGCAAAATAAAAAATCGCGAAATCGCTACTAAATACAAATTTATCACTTGTGCTATGTTTTGTGGAATTTTGCGATTTTTGATCGCTATTTCTGAGATTTGGGTAAGATTTACACAATCGCTGCCATTCAACTTTTTCATCGGAATCCGACTCTCTTCAACTTCCATTAATGAAAAATACAAATTTATGATTCCTTATCCAGTTATAACCCATTTTGTTGAAAAAAATTTAAGCATATTTTAAGCGTTTTTTAAGCATATTTCTTCAATTATCTCAATAACCGTTAAAGTTACAAACTTAAAACTGGTTCAATTTAATTCCTCAGCTGATTTTATATGGGATTGATTATTTCAGAACCTGAGTGAAGCATTTAAAAAATAATTCGTTCCGACAGCTGGCGCTCGGAAAGAGTGCATTTCAAATGGAATTCTATGATGGCTCAAATCAAATGACTTATAATGAGCTATTCAGGGTATGAAATCAAAGGTGCCGTTTTCGAAAACCCCATGAAAAACACAATTTTCGGCATATTTATTATTCGCCATTTTCTCCGCCATTTTTGATTGGATTTTTTTCGTTGATGGCTCAAATTGTAGGGTATAATAAGGGTATTATGCACACCAATAATTTTCGAAACGATGAAGTCATTGGTCAATTTGTAGTGATTTTTCTAAATTTTCATCCCCCAATTTCACCCCTTTCCCTTGGACCAATTTGGCTGGTTAACGAACTTGACCGAGATATTAACACTAATGATTTTTGCGCAAAATTTGGTCGCTCTCCGACAAGCCCTTCGGGAGTTATCGTGTTAACAAGAATCTGTACATATATAAATATATATATATATATATATATATATATATATATATATATATATATATAGAGAGAGAGAGAGAGAGAGAGAGAGATATGAGTTTGAACGGACATCAGATTCGTGTTCTGGGGGCTCGGAAACGTGTAAAAAGTATATCGCATCATATATTTGCGATTATCCGGTCAAGACCAATAGTGCATTTTTTTCAAATGAAATGCACTAAAAATTAGAAAAATTAATATTTTTCGAAAAACCTCAAATTTTGATGAACAGCTGACATTTTCTATGATAAGTACAGGAAATGTAGTTAGTTTGTTTGTTTATGAGGGTGAAGCCCACATGAGCTCATAGGCTTGTGCGTGGGTAATGAAATGGATGATAGATGACGACTGCTTTTTAGGTAGTCGGGACCGACGGCTTATCGTCTCCTCCGAAAGACGGGGTGGCCGTATCTATGTGATTGTGCTGTGGTCAAAAATAATTGTTATCCGCTTGGGATTTGAACCAGGGTCCACCTGGTTATCAGACCGGCGCTTTATCACTCCTCCAACGAGCCACCCAAAAAGTAAAGCCGAGTAAAGTGTAGTAGACTTGAGGATCCCTCAAATTTGAGTGTGCTTGAAAAAACCATGCATTATAGTTTAAAAAAGGGTATTTGATTTATTTTATTTTTCTATCAACAAGTAAACCAAATACAAGTACTCAAGACCACAAGTACAAGTAACAGCAGGTACAAGTACATTAGGTACAAGCACACTGGTCAGCTGGCTTTTGATTTGAGTTGCTCCATGCAACTTCGTGTTTCTATTGCATCTTATGCCCACGACTTGAAGAGGTGGAAAACCACCTAATTGAGAGTGATTATGGCTGATTTGTTTGTCGTTTTGTCACTGGCGGCTCGTGCCCACAAAACAGGTTAATTGCTGTACAGTAAGAGATACGGGCACTTCACCTGTTTCGTGGGTAAGAGCCGCCATTGCGTTTTGTATGTATTCAACTAGTTGGGAGGATAAGGTTCTCTTTAAGATTCTCGTTTTCTCTGAAACCAAATTGATTCTCACAGGCCTATAGAGTGTTAATCTCATTTATAACTACTTCAACTCGAATTCACCGGTCACCAGTTCTTTCTAAAGCTTAAGGGCCGGTTTCTCCAAATACGTTTAACTGAAATTTTAGTTTAAACTATCAGCTGTCAGTGTATGGTCACTTTTATTAACTTGTGTTTCAATTGAGCCAGCTGATGGTTTAATCCAAAATTCAGATTAACTTTTTTGGAGAAACCGGCCCTTAGTGTTATAAGTAATCAAAGATTAACTTGCACATTCAGCTGTTGGATTTATTTAAAGTTGAGAAACAAACAAGAATTTCTACAAAGCCGAAGTACTTCAGAGCACCGTAGGCTCTCATCTAGGAGTGGCACGGGTATTGTCTAGTTTGTTGTTCGATTTTGTGCCGGAAAAAAATTTGTTCCTTTGTTCAGTTGAGAGTTGTTGGGCTTGTGAAGGGGTGGGGGGGGGAAGCGCTGTTAAGTGGAAAACTTTGGTCGGGCTTTTCAAACTGAAAACACTTCAATAACTTGTTGAACGAACCGTTTTCCAGAAGAATTGATCGTTCATCTTGTTCAAATAACGGCAAGAATCTACTTGGCAGTTGTTCAGGGTAAAGAGAAATCGAAGCTGAGGTGCAGTATCATACGCGGACTCATGTTGATAAAGTTTCTAAAATGGAAATATGGTTGATTACAAAACATTTCCATGTTGACAACCGATAGCCGGTTCTTGGGTCATCAAAATAGCATATAAACTTGGGAAAATAGCTGTCAAAATAGTAATAATCAGTAGAAATATTGGGTGTTTTAAAAAGAGCGCCGGTTTTAATATTAGTGGATTTATGAGGTTTATTCCAACAAATTATTTTGTTTTATTATATAGGTTTTATTATATAGTGAGTTAAGAGGTTTATTCCAACAAAAAATCTATAATGCATACATCAAAATGCTCTTCTCACTTACCATGAATCAAAAATATGTATCCCATGTATCAAAAATTACGTCATGCATGTGTCCTCCTCTACTGCGCTAGCACGCATACGCATCAACTCTGTCCATATAATTCACTATTGTTGTACATAAACGATATCCGTTCAATTGAAAGACTCCTATAACCATGGTTCGATAAGAATCTTTCAATGAAAAAAATCACAGAGGTTTTGCCCCATTGAAGACTGTAGTGTATATAGTCAGTCCAAGCAAAGAAGACCCTCTGGCAAGATGGGAAAATGACTCCAGCTTGGTCAATATTTATTCAAGAATTATAAATGTGGTCTTTGTAGTAGATCAAATTGTTCCCTACAATTTGAGATGAAGTTGACAATTTTTTAACCAATATTGACCGAGCTTGAGTCATTCTCCCATCTTGCCAGAGGGTCTTCTTGGCTTGCACAGACTATACCACTTCAATTTTGCCAATAACCCGATGGTTTTTTTTCAAATTGCTTTAATTCAATTCATACACATTTTATACATTTCATACACAATTCATACACAAATCAATGAATCAGAATAATAATACTACTTGCTGTAAGCATGATGCTTATCGCATGCAAGTAGGACTTCAATGACTTCAAACATCAATCACAAGGAAAAGGAGGAAAATCGACAAGTTTTTGGCTCAAGGTAAGAAGAAACTTGTCGTGGTTGAAGTGAAAACATGGATAGGGTTGATGCGTGCCAGCGCAGTGGAGGAGAACATATAGAACATAATATTTTCTTAATTATAGAACATATACAGTAGATAGATAGAACATTTATAATTTGAGAAGAACACAAATTATACATGACATCATTTTTATACACTTTTTATCTAGTTACTCTGTCTTTAGTCCATTCACGATTGCTTGAGACGAGATCAACAAAAGCTCTGCATGTGTGTGTGCGCGACTGGGGTGGCTTCGTTTTAGCCACGACATAAACAAGTCACAGCAATGCCGAGAGTCCCGAATTTTGCTGTCGGGACTGTAACCAAAGCATTGGCACAAAACCTTTTATTATAATTCTTTGTTCATTTTAGGTTCATGCAATCAAGAAACAACCGAAACAAGGAATTTCCCAATGTGAATCTATGAAAAAGATTACTTAAAGATACTTATTCTGAATAGCCTACAACAAAATTCTGAATAGATCATTATAAGTCGTATGATTTGAGTCATCATAGAATTGGATTTGAAGTGCACTCTTTCCGACCACCAGCTGCCGGAGCGAATTTTTAAATCTAGAAAAGTATTATCTCAACTTATAACTCACCTCTGAAGTATCCATCTTGGTCCAAAATGTGATTGGTTTCAAATTTTGAAGAAAACTTCCATCAAAATACAATTATAAGGATCTAGTTAAACATTGTTCAGAGCCGTAAAAATATTTTGAAGTTTCAAAATCAATGAATATATTGAAAAAAAAACTTTCAAAGCCCAACGTTTTAAAATACGATTCAGAAGAAGAAAATGAATTTTCTGGCCGCCTTCAACTCTTTTTATGTAGGCCTATTGAATTCATAAATACATAATTTGATAATGTGTAATGAATTTATAAAGTAGGCCTATATTCTGGATTGTTATACTATCAGAACACTCACTGAAACTCCCAATTGTCAAGTTGAATGCTGTTTAACACTGATCAACACATTCACATCGAATAAAAACTATTGTTTAAACTGTGAAATGAGATAATTATGTTTAAAACCGTTTTGTTGATCGCTTGTGTCGGATTAGGCTACCGTATTGAAGAGAACGTTAACTGGAAATGGAACTTGGCTGGCAAAGAATATTTTGCAACGTAGTGGTGGGTAGAACGTGATGAGGAAATGGAAGTAGTAGCTTGCATTACACTTTTAGAATAAATAACGATTTGAATTCGGAAGTGAAGGAGAGAGGTCGAATTTTGATTGAAGAATCTTCTTCTTCTTCTTTTTCTTCTTCTTCTCCTTCTTCTTCTTCTTCTTCTTCTTCTTCTTCTTCTTCTTTTTCCTTCATCATCTTTTTCTTCTTCTTCTTCTTCTTCTTCTTCTTCTTCTTCTTCTTCTTCTTCTTCTTCTTCTTCTTCTTCTTCTTCTTCTTCTTCTTCTTCTTCTTCTTCTTCTTCTTCTTACTTCTTCTTCCTTCTTCTTCTTGTTCTTCTCCTCTTTGTTCTTATTTTTGTTCTTCTTCTTCTTCTTCTTCTTCTTCTTCTTCTTCTTCTTCTTCTTCTTCTTCTTCTTCTTCTTCTTCTTCTTCTTCTTCTTCTTCTTCTTCTTCTTCTTCTTCTTCTTCTTCTTCTTCTTCTTCTTCTTCTTCTTCTTCTTCTTCTTCTTCTTCTTCTTCTTCTTCTCCTTCTTTTTCTTCTTCTTCTTCTTTTTCTTCCTGTTCTTGTTCTTCTTCTTCTTCTTCCTCTTCTTCTTCTTGTTCTTCTCCTCTTTTGTTCTTATTTTTGTTCTTCCTCTTCTTCTTCTTGTTCTTACTCCTCTTCTTGTTGTTGTTGTTGGTGTTGGTGTTGTTGTTGTTTATGATGTTGTTGTTGTTGTTGTTGTTGTTGTTCCTTCTTCTTCTCCTTCTTCTTCTTCTTCTTCCTGTTCTTGTTCTTGTTCTTCTTCCTCTTCCTCTTCTTCTTCTTGTTCTTCTCCTCTTCTTGTTCTTATTTTAGTTCTTCCTCTTCTTCCTCTTCTTCTTCTTGTTCTTACTCCTCTTCTTGTTGTTGTTGTTGGTGTTGGTGTTGTTGTTGGTGTTGGTGTTGGTGTTGTTGTTGTTGATGATGTTGTTGTTGGTGTTGTTGTTGGTGTTGTTGTTGTTGTTGTTGTTGTTGTTGTTGTTGTTGTTGTTGTTGTTGTTGTTGTTGTTGTTGTTGTTGTTGTTGTTGTTGGTGCTTCTCATTGTAGAATAGGACTTTGTCTAAGCGAACACTACTTGACTAATCAGAACAACCCCATTTTAATGGAGCAAGAAAATTATTTTCCGAAGAGAGCTTCTTTTAAAGAGATAATATAATTCTGGTGCATACTTCTTGGCCTTTGTTATCCTATCGCCATAGAAATTAACTCTCAAGGTGAAATTATTTTAAGGTTGACATTTGAAACTCATCAATATGTTGTTAACGTCTGTCCAAGCAAAGAAGACCCTCTGGCTAGACGGGAAAATGACTCCAGCTTGAAGTCAATATTTGTTAAAGAATTATAAATGTTATCTTCATAGAGGAACTGATTGTTTCCTATAATTTGAGATCTAATTGATAATTTTTTAACCAATATTGACCGGTCATGAGTCATTTCCCCATCTTGCCAGAGGGTCTTCTTTGCTTGGACAGACTATAAAGTCATGTTGGTTTCCTCTGATTAGCGTTTACTTCCGATTTATTCTTTAAGTAGTTTGAAATACATTATCCTATTAATATCTGGTACCGAGCTTCGCTCTGAAGCTGCGGCCGAACTGATGAATTACATAAATATGTTATTGTAAATAATAAATTTAAAATTGATATGATCACCTCTCACAATTTTTTGACATGAACATGTGTTATGGATCTGAATGTAACTCCATTTACTCCAGCTGGGACAGCGTTGGTCAGATAACGATAACAGCCATTATACGCAGTACTTGGGAATATTCCTGAATAAGAAATATTTAATTCTTTTATTAATCCTGCCAGAGAGTTTTCCCAGACATGAGACCTGGTTCAATCTTATTTTTCCATCACGGTTATATTACATTTCAAATTTCGAGGAAATCGTTAGAGCCGTTTTCTAGATCCGAGGTTCCACAAACATACACATAAAAATACAGAAATTACTTGCTTAATATAATAGGATAAGCGAGACATAATTCATGTATGTATGTATCTATATCTATATAAGCGAAATGGCACTGACTGATTCATTCATTCATTCATTCATCACCAGAACTAAAAATCCACTGAACCGAATGCGTTCAAATTTGGCAGGCATGTTCAGTTGGACGTTTAGACGCGAGCTGAGAACGGATTTTAAAAACTTTTCAGGGATACGCTGAATATTTGAGTTTTTCTATAGTTTTTCGGCGTTTTCTCAATTTTTTCGAGATCCAATCGGTAGAAAATGTTGAAATTTGGTGGGCAGGTTCAGATAAGGTCTAGAAATGTTGTGTTAGAATATTTTTGAAATCCGTTCTAGATTACGCCAGTAATCAGGTTTCCGAAATTGAAGATGTATTGCGGGTTGCATATCTTCCGCCTTGATACGACCAATCCTTAGTGTAAATTCAATGGTTCAGCGAGATTATAGATGGAGTAATTAAGAAAACATTGAATCAAGTTTCAAGCAATGTCTGATATACTTCCCAAGGTTACGCTCAATATTAGCGTTTTACTATTTTTTGGAATTCTTCTTAGATTTTCCGAGAGCAAATTGGCAGAAAATGTTGAAATTTGGTAAACAGGTCTAGATTAGGTCAATAAATGCTGTGTTCAATAAATTTCGAACCCCTTCTGAACGGAACTTGCAGGCGAGCGAAGCGAGCCTGTTTGACTCTGCTGACACTGGCAGAGGTTTTGCAGGCGAGCGAAGCGAGCCTTTTTGACTCACTTATACTGTCGATACTGGCGGGGGTCCAGGGGGCGGAGCCCCCTGGCTAGGCGGAGAAGGCGAGCGAAGCGAGCCTGCCGGCTAGTGTATGTATGTATGGGGAACCACAGATCTAGAAAATGGCTCTAATGATTTCCTCAAAATTTGAAATGTAATATAACCGTGATGGAAAAATAAGATTGCACCAGGTCTCATGTCTGGGAAAACTCTCTGGCAGGATTAATAATAGAATTAAATATTCCTTATTCAGGCATAATCCCAAGTACTGCGTATAATGGCTGTTATCGTTCACTGACCAACGCTATCCAGCTGGAGTAAATGGAGTAAATTCAAGTCTATAACACATGTTCAAGCCAAAAAAATTGTGAGAAGTGATCATATCAATTATTTTGATTTTTTCATTCAATAACATTATTTAGCCTATGTAATTCAACAGTTTGGCTGCTGTTGTTACATCGGCTGATGTTACTGAAGTTGATATTCATGAATCAGCTGTAGTAATCAAATACAATGGAATAAATGGGAGTAATAATATGATTTAATTAACGTAATCTTCATCTTCAAGCCACTATGAATAGAGTCATTCATTCAACTATAGTCGGCGCAATCTAAGTTGACGAAAACCCCCTCCACCCGAGAAATAGCTACGTTATCATTTTGCGTGTAATTGAAACTTCTCCTAACGCAAACACATTCAACTGAATGTTAAAAGTGACAGCGTAGCTTCGGAAAAATCACGCGGTGTTGTAAAACTCACTATTTTTATGATAAACCAGCTGTTCGCAGCTCAAATATCCAAGTCGATTAGCTTCAATGACTCCAATCTTCAACATACAATGATTCATGCATATACCGCTCTCCTTACTTTGAAACTCTTGAGAGGCCAAATTACGATTTTCCGACTATTTTCGACATTTGAAAAAATAATTTCAATTGTTTTTGAACAACTTTCTCGCTTTCACCACCCACTTATCTTCTCAAACAAAAAAGTTTCTAGATCATCGAAAATTCCATGTTTTCTGATGGAGTTGACTCGACATTGACAAACATATTCATTAATTGAAACATAATTATTGGTCGGATATAGAAAATTCAGAAACCATTAGAAAGCTCGAATTCTATTTGTCATTTTGATATAAAAAACTTTATTTTTTAAACTACAACCCATGATTGTGAGAGGAGTGATATACAAAAAAAAGTAATATTTTCGCAATTTTTCAATTTTTCAAAAAAATCAAATTTCCTTTGAATCCTTCTACCCAGGAACTTTTTTAATGCTACTGGCATATCAAGGATGAAATTCTGCGTCTAGATATGGGGTTCAATCGCGAATTTGAAGATGTTCCAATTTTACACAATCTGGCAACGTAGCTATTTCTCGGGTGGAGGGGGTTTTCGTCAACTTAGATTGCGCCGACTATAGTTGTTCATCTGTGAAATGATATTTTTGTGAATTTCAGTTCGTTTATCACTCACAATGTGATCTCCCATCAATTTCAAACGTTCTTGCTTTTCGGTACAATATTGTTATCGATTTTTCGTTTGTTTTTGTGTTTTAGGAATGGAACGACTACAAGCTCAAGTGGAACCCTGATGAATATGGAGGAGTGGATACTTTGCATGTTCCCTCGGAACACATTTGGCTGCCCGACATAGTTTTGTACAATAAGTGAGTATTTTTTTAACTTATTAATTTTTATTCATTTATTTCTGTGGGTGATGCCCACATGGTCTCCTAGGCCTGTGCGTGGGTAATGAGATGGAGGATGATGATGAGAGATGACGACTACGTTTTAGGCAGTCGGGACCGACCAAGGTAAGTAAATCTATCAGGTAGGCCAGCGGTAGCCCAGCAGTCCACTTTTTTCTTGCCGGATGACGTCACTAGATTTACTTTTGACATTATGCTCTATACCTATATTTATGATTCGACATGTATCTGGGATTCTAATTTTCCATCTGTTCCACAGAGAATTGAAAAATAAAAAATACCACGTAAAAATCTCAATATCAATGAAAATAATTGTGAAAATATGTAAAAAAATGAATTAAATTATTGAGTGTTATTACAGTCGAATAGTAATGAATAATGTTGTGATATTAGAAGGATATAATGCTATTGTTGTCATAAATTGGGGCCAAAGATTCGAGAAACTAGCGCTCTTGTTGAGGAAAAGTAAGCTTTGGCGGGTTCAAACTACGCCATGACGATTATAAAAATTAAAATAATCATATTCCACTACAAAAGGACTAGGACAACTTAAAAATATTTTTTCCTTGTTAATTTTGATGTTCCCAACTCATTACAACAATAATATTCTTCAACACGAACGAAAATAGGTTATGTTTACATTTTCATCAGCTGTGCTTTTCTTTTTGGGCGCTAGACTGCGACAATGTAGCAATTTAGTGACGTCAGACTCATGAACCATAATTTCGAGAGAAATATCCCACCTGGTAGATTTACTAGCCTTGGGGACTGACGGCTTATCATCTCCTCTGAAAGACGGGGTAGCCGTATTTATCCATACATTATTGACATTTTTGTATAACTAGCCGGCAGGCTCGCTTCGCTCGCCTTCTCCGCCTAGCCAGGGGGCTCCGCACCCTGGACCCCCGACAGTATAGGCAGTGTAAGTGAGTCGAACAGGCTCGCTTCGCTCGCCTGCAAATCCTCTGTCAGTGTCAGCTGAGACAAACAGGCTCGCTTCGCTCGCCTGCCAATTCCGATCAGAGGGGATTCGAAATTTATTGAACACAGCATTTCTAGACCTAATTTGGACCTGTTAACTTAATTTCAACATTTTCTGCCTAATTGTTCTCGAAAAATCTAAGAAAAGCTCCGAAAAAAAGAAAAACGCTAATATTAAGCGTAACCTTGGGAAGTGTATTGGACATAGTTTAAGACTTTATTCGATATATAATGAATAATGAATTTTTATTTCCATCATAAAAAATAACATGTTTTTCAGTTCAAAAACTGGGAAATTAATTGGCCACTATATCCAGTAAATGTGGCCAGTGTTCAACAAAAATTACAAAACATAAGAAAAAATTGTGAGTCTAGTCTATCCAATTTACAAAGTTAGAATAAGTTACTGCCTGCAGCGCATCGTGATAAAATAGAAAAATAAAAAACAAATTTCCAATCACTCAAGATAAAATAATCGGGACTCTAGCTCCTTCACGTTAAACTATAAAAAGACAATAAGCTATTAATTAGGAATATCTTTCAAATCAGCTCTTCTATAATCTCGTATCGATCTATAATCTCGATTTGTCGTATCAACATGGAAGATATGCAACCCGCAATACATCTACAATTTTGAAAAACTTGTATAACTTATAAGCCTCTTTGCTTAATCTTGAACGGATCTCAAAAATATTTCAACACAACATTTCTAGACCTTATCTGAACCTGCCCATCAAATATTAACATTTTCTACTGATTGGTTTTCGAAAAAATAGAAAATGCCGAAAAACTATAGAAAAACTCAAATATTTGGCGTACCCTTGGGAAGTTTCAAAAACCCGTTCCTTAGTAGGCGTCTAGAGGTCCAACTGAACATGTCTGCCAAATTTGAACGCATTCGGTTCGGTAGATTTTGATTTCTGCTAATGAATGAACCAGTGCCATTTCGCTTTTATATATTATAGAGATTATATTTGATTGTGGATTCCACTAGAGCTTGTATCTATACACAAGTGGATTCCATTTTTTTATAAAGACAAAGTGGACGCAGCATCCATCCACCATCCATCGTTGAGTTAGCTGTTATCCACCCGATATGATTGATTTGTGTATAATTCTCCACAACATGATGTTTGACTGCTTATTTACATTATTATGAATTCAAATTTGACGCTATTATTAGGTAACGGAATAGCCAATTCCGCGAATTTATTTAGAATTTAACCAAGAGAAGGCTTATAAAGTATCAGTAGTCTGATATCATAGCCTCCAAGAAAATGCTATGGGCTTAACACAGGCTTAATTATTATGTAGATATAGAGATATATAATAATGATAATGATATATGTAGAGAAGGAAAATCGGTCCATTTAAAAGCATTAGAATTATATTTTTTCAGATATTGTGTAAGTTCTCACATTTGACTTTCTACAAATCATAGCTATCTAAAGACATAATTATTGTTGTTTTTTCCGAAATTTGATGCTAATTTCCATGATAATCCAGTACAGAAAACACAGAGGAATTCTATAGGAGAAGTTCCATGATCATATTTCATGCAAATTATGCTCAGAGAGAAACCAAGTCTTGTACCCAAGGTTAATATATTTGTAATAATGTTATTCATAAGTTAATTGTTATATTTAGGTTATGCCACTTAAGTTCATTTCATAAGGACATTGTAATAACCTTGGATTGTACCACGGTGCAATGTTTTTCATCTATTTATCATCAAGTTACAACATATACTCAATTGAAGGATTACTCTCAAAACGGTCCCTTTACCAATTTTTCATAATAAGTCCAAATATTAAGGTTATGCCACTTTAGTTCATTTCTTGACTTGGAAAAATGTTGCCATTTTATTAGGAATACTAAACGGGGCTCTGCTAATATTCATTCATCACAACAATTTCATTCTCATTGATTCTTGACAGAATTGATTGATACTCTAATAATTGTTTTATTTCATTCTTAATTGATTATTAATTGTTTTATTGAATTTTGCAGTGCAGACGGTAACTACGAGGTGACAATAATGACAAAGGCTATCCTGCATCACACAGGGAAAGTTATATGGAAGCCTCCTGCCATCTACAAGTCTTTTTGCGAAATTGACGTGGAGTACTTCCCGTTTGATGAGCAGACATGTTTCATGAAGTTCGGGTCTTGGACCTACGATGGATATCATGTGAGTAAATTTTAAAACAAAATTTCGAAGAACAAAGGTCTGTCCAAGCAGAGAAGACATTCTGACAAGATGGGAAGATGACTCCAACTTGGTTAATATTCGTTTCCCCCCCCCCCCTACACACAGACGTATAGTCTTGTAGGGGATTCCTCAAATATCAAATTTGGATGTAAAATGGAATTTAATTGTAATTTATTTCAAGAATAAATTGATTTTTTATTTGATTTGAAGAATTATTATAAATTTGAAACCGTAGATAACATACTGACCTAAGATTTGAAACCAAATTGATAATAATTTTTGACCAAGCTGGAGTCATTTTGCCATATTGCCAGAATGTCTTCTTTGCTTGAACAGACTATATCTTTGTAGAGTTATATATAGAGC
Source organism: Sogatella furcifera (assembly GCA_017141385.1). Taxonomy (NCBI): domain Eukaryota; kingdom Metazoa; phylum Arthropoda; class Insecta; order Hemiptera; family Delphacidae; genus Sogatella; species Sogatella furcifera. The sequence continues at coordinate 13,664,004 of CM029553.1, forward strand.
ACTAGCGGCTCGTACCCACGAAACAGGTGAAGTGCTCGTATCTTTTACTGTACAGCACTTCACCTGTTTCGTGGGCACGAGCCGCCAGTGATATTGAGTCTCGCTTAATCGGAAACAACTCTGAAAGAAATTCTTTGAAATTACAAAAAAAATTGGGAATTTGGAGCTCGAATATTATTTGTTTTCTAAGGTTTCATTGCACAATGATTCACATTAACTTAATAAATAAATATTGACTCAATAAAACTTGGTTGGACTGGAATTAATTCTTTCACATACAAGATTAGTAAGAAAACTGAACTTTAAAACTTAGGGCTGTTTAAAATAATTGAAAAATAAATAAAAATCAAACACCCTTTTAAAAAACTTCAAAATTATTAAAACACAGACATGTTTCGGCACATTAGGCCATTATCAATGTGGATAAAATATTTTGTAATATTTTATGTCTGTGTTTCAATAATTTTATAAAGTTTTTTAAAAGGGTGTTTGATTTTCATTTATTTTTCGAAGATTAGTAAGTTATAACAACACTTTCTATTCAACTTCAATATTCTCTATTATCCGGATAGCTACCAGAAATGCTATTGATTGGTTCGAAGGCCTTCGCAAAAACGAACATGAACTATTATCATCATAGTATGTCCAAGCAAAAAAGACCAGGGCCCTTGTGTGGTGTTTCGGCGCCCTGTGCGAGATTTCTGCAGGTGTCCCCCTTCATCAATAGACGGATGCAATCCAACATATTATAATATATTCTAAGCCAAACATGATTTAAGCTGCCTCTCATTTTCACAGTTAACTCATTTGTAATCGCAATGTTGCTTGTTGTGTGGAAAAAAGGATTATAGGGACTTTCTTGTTCTAATGTATTCTCATATGTATTCAGACATGTAATACGTGATAGACAAAACCATAACAGAAATGGATAAAAAATTAGTGTAGGCTACCTACATTGAGCAAAATTGTAAGCGTACTTTATCATTGAGAGCACTTACAAATGATGCTTGGATACGCGTATTTCTGGTTGAGATGAGTTGGAAATGAAAATACTGTACTAGGTGCTCTACTATTGAACGGAAAATTTTTCAGCGACGTATTGATTATTCGTTTATCTATTTGTTTGCTTGGAAGGGAGATTGAAAATTCTATTTGTTTGCACAATTTTCCAATCCTATTTGTTTGCACAAAAGGGAGATTGAAAATTCACCACAGAAAAAATATTGGGAGTTATAAATTTTGAGTTTCACTGAAAATATACTTGTTGTAACAAAAAATTGGAAACATAATAGCAAGCGAATTGAAGATTGTAGCCATTTTTACTGCTCTTCCCAACTTTCTTGAGAAAACATTCAAAATGAGTTAGTTCCGAATTCAGCCAGCAGGTGGCAATAGGAATAGGGTGATTTGCTTCGACTCCAATTAGACATGCCTTCAAGCTCCGCCTATGCTAGGCCATGATGACGTATTGGCATCTATCGGCCAATGAGAGGGTGTTGTGGGCGTGGACTTGTACTGGCTTGTGATTGGTCGACAGGGTGGAGGGAGTTGTCAGCCACCAATAGAATTGAATGTAAGAGGGGCGTTTCTCAGCTTACATTGAGTAGTGTGAGGAGGTCAGCCACCAATAGAATTGAATTTAAAAGGTACGATTCCCAAGCGACAACAAGAGCCACGCATCCAGCTAGAGCTACCCGGCTCTAAATTCGCTGTAAATTACAAAATACATCGGTTCAAACCCTATATTATGCAAATTGAAAATTATTATACGCCTACTAGGAGAATTATATTGCTAGCTTTAAAACTAAGTATAAACTATGGAAACTTACGAAAATGGTTGTAATGTAGGATTCAATAATGATTTTAACGGATGCTGTAATCACAATCATATAAAGGCGGAGTCTGGATATATATGAATGTCTATTCTTGGAGAGGAATGCTCAAGAACATACCTCCCATGAGTGTTGAGAGTGTTGAATGGTTGAAAGTCAACAGAATGTATAGTCTGTGTCTGTCCAAGCAAAGAAGGCATTCTGGCAAGATAGGAGAAGGAGAGTGATCCTAACTTGGTTAATATTGTTCAAAATCTGGTCTCAATTTGTAACAAACATTATTATCTACAATTTGAGACAAAATTTAGAATTTTTGAACCAATATTGAACGAGCTAGAGTCATTTTCTCATATTGCCAGAATGTCTTCTTTGCTTGGACAGACTATACTACACAAACTTCGTAGCGTCATATAAATTAAAGAACACATTAAGTTAAATTTCAAAAGAGATGGAGATAGGAATATCCCACTAAATTGTCATAGTTTTTCCAAGCAAAGAAGACATTCTTAGAGTGAATGAATTTGAATCTGGAACCACACAAATGAATAAGTAAAAATTTTCACATGTTTCAACAAATTTTCTCCAATTTTCCAGGTCGATCTCCGCCACATGTCCCAAACGCCCGATTCGGATACGATCGACGTGGGAATAGATCTCCAGGACTACTACCTTTCGGTCGAATGGGACATCATGAGAGTACCAGCGGTTCGAAATGAAAAGTTCTACTCTTGTTGCGAAGAACCCTACCCCGACATAATATTCAACATCACCTTACGGCGCAAAACTTTATTCTACACAGTCAACCTGATCATACCTTGCGTCGGTATTTCGTTTCTTTCAGTCCTTGTATTCTATCTACCTTCAGATTCTGGGGAAAAGGTGTCCCTCTGTATATCTATCCTCCTTTCCTTGACTGTGTTCTTCCTACTTCTGGCAGAAATCATACCTCCCACCTCCCTAACAGTTCCACTTCTAGGTAAATACTTACTGTTCACTATGGTTTTGGTGACGTTGTCTGTGGTGGTGACAATTGCAGTATTGAATGTCAATTTTCGATCTCCAGTCACACACAGGATGAGGCCCTGGGTACATAGGTTGTTCATTCAAGTTCTGCCCAAAGTTCTGATGATAGATAGGCCGAAAAAGGAGGACAGTATTGATGAAGACGGAGAGGAGGACATTGAGAATAAAGTGGACGATGGGAGCAATATATTCACGGGTGTGTTCGATGTACCGGCTGAAATAGATAAATATTTGGGAGGTGAGTGTAAAAAGTTGCAATAATCGAAATTTTTAATTTTTTCTCATGTTGATATTCTGAATTTTCTTTTTAGAAAACTCAAAAAGAACAATTTCAAAAAAATTACTCTTACACATTATTACACTCAAATTACACCTACAATATACAGTAGTACGCCGATTAATCTAATTGCTAAATATCCGAATCGGTCTTAAGCGTGGTAGGTAATAAATAAAAAACCAGCGTTTACGATGTGATCGTAGCTTTTCTTACTTTTTTGAATTGTTCTTACCTTACTGTACTGTAGTTTAGTACAGTATTTGTATTGGTAATACTGTACTACAGTATTTGTATTGGTAATACTGTACAGTATTTGTATTGGTAATACTGTACTACAGTATTTGTATTGGTAATACTGTACAGTATTTGTATTGGTAATACTGTACAGTATTTGTATTGGTAATACTGTACAGTATTTGTATTGGTAATACTGTACAGTATTTGTATTGGTAATACTGTACAGTATTTGTATTGGTAATACTGTACAGTATTTGTATTGGTAATACTGTACAGTATTTGTATTGGTAATACTGTACAGTATTTGTATTGGTAATACTGTACAGTATTTGTATTGGTAATACTGTACAGTATTTGTATTGGTAATACTGTACAGTATTTGTATTGGTAATACTGTACAGTATTTGTATTGGTAATACTGTACAGTATTTGTATTGGTAATACTGTACAGTATTTGTATTGGTAATACTGTACAGTATTTGTATTGGTAATACTGTACAGTATTTGTTTTGCTTTCCTTATTGATAAAACATCACTACAGTGTACTTTTCATATGTAATGAAGTTTATTCCAAGCTTAACACATTGTTTTTCATAATGAGAAGTAATAAGACACTGATATTGTCAATACCACTTAATTTTATTAACTTAACTTATACTATTTACAACACTACTATATGGTTTCAGGGCTATACCTGCCCCATCCTCAGGTAGATTAGTGTTTGTGTAGGCTAACCTCTGTTATTCTTTAATACAATTCCATGTCCATTTAAGTTATCCGTATTATTATTGCCTATATCCAAATGATCCCTGTCCCAATTAGTTCAGATAATCGGTTCCACTGTAATTACAATTACAGAGTTGATAGGATTGTTATATTAGGGAGGTTCCAACAAATAAACTGTAAATAAATAGAGAAGATTACTTCTTGTTCCTTGGAAAACAACTGTGAAAACATTCATTACAGTGGAATAGTTATTTGTGCATCTAGGGACTAAAGTTGAACTTTTCTCTCTGAAGGAAACTGTTGTTGCATGTGGCATAGCTGAGGGGGATAATTTCTTGAGCAAGAAATAGTACTTTAAAGATGAACACAAACTTTTTCCTCTGCCTACACTAATCATTCAATCAATATACCGTCCAATCTGCCGTAGTAAATCTGTAGCTTCCAGTGACCAGTTGTAGAGATGACATAACCTCACAATCAAAAAGCGGCAGCTATTTCCTATATAGTCTGTCCAAGCAAAGAAGAACCTCTGGCAAATAATTGTTGAATAATTAAAAATGTGGTCTTAATAGTAGATCAAATTGTTTCTTACAATTTGAGATTAAATTGATCATTTTTTAACAAAAATTGACCGAGCTTGAGTCATTTTCCCATATTGCCAGAGGGTCTTCTTTGCTTGTACAGACTATACCTACACTGATCGAAAAGGATCAATTCATTTTCACTGTAGGCTACCAGATAGCCTAATCAGCTGTTTTGGACTGTTTTTCAATTGCTGCATTGATGCGATGACGTCATCAATGTTAATCTTATAGGTAGGAACTATAAAGAATATTTATAGAGCCCTAGGTTTACTTTACTTCTTAGGGACTGAAGGCATAGGGGAAGGATAAAAGATCATTCATGACATACGGAAGGAATCACTACACTTTCTCAGAGCACAATGGTTTGCTTCAATGTAGTTCTTGTCCTCCAGAGGTCTCGCCAATCGCCTAGACGGTCGGCCCGGCCTCACAAGCGCATCGGTAGGCACGAGCTAGAGGGAGGAAACCAACTCAACTCATTGGCAATAGAGAGAGAGAGAGAGACACTGTGATTCAGTTTCTTTCTTTGGTGGCCAGAAGTGAGTGCTCTGTATACTGTTCTCGGTTTTTGGAGGTTCTACATAGTACCAAGAGATCTTACTACCGTTGACTGTAAAAAAAGTATCATCTTATAGCACGGGGATGTGAGATCTTCTCCAACTATCCTTTCTCTATGCTAAAAGTGATCAGCTGTTCATTTTTAGTCCCTAGGGAGAAAAAGTGATACTTTGATATGGATGCAATTCTGGAGAGTGAAATGTGACTTCAGATAGTATTATCCATCCAAGCAAAGAAGGACCTTTGGCAAATGACTTCATCAGCTTGGTCAACACCATTATTGGTTCAAAAATTTTTAATTTAGTTCCGAATTGTAGATTGGAATGTTTCCTACAATGGAAAGCAAATCAATCATATTTGAACCAATATTGACCAAGCTGGAGTCATTTCCTCATCATGTCTCCTTTGCTTGGACAGACTATGTACCTAGCCTATGTGGGGAGAATTTTTTCAAATGTTTTATTTTTGTGTAGGCTATGGAGGCACCGGCAAGCGGTTCAGCGCCGACTACGACATCCCAGCACTGCCTCCATCGCGCTACGACTCTGGCGGACCGACCACCACAATGGTGCCATGTTTTGGAGGGGTGGGGGGAGGGGCTGACACACCTCTGCCCCCCTGCCACTGCCATCGGCTGACGACGATCTGTTTGGAGCCAGTGCTATATGTGTGGCGCCCACCGAGAGTCCAACATTTGAGCGGCATGAGCCAATCACAATGGAGAAAACCATCAAGGATGCCAAGTTCATTGCTCAACATGTTCGCAACAAGGATAAGTTTGAGAATGTGAGTAAACAATTATTCTAGAAATTTGGGATTTTCTACAAAAGTTTTGGGCCTGAGAGTGGATGGAGAGTAACTAAAAATTGAAGTACCGTAACAAGTTTCTCATGTCACCAGTCATCACTGTGATCAGTTTTTAACTTGGAGAAGTCAAGGGTCTTATTTGCATTGAGAGTATTATCAAGGTTGCTGGGGAGCAAAAGAATGGTTCATACAGTTTACCATGCTTATTTTCTATTGGGTTTTGGAAAAAATTGATTATTTTTGGGGTGGAATTTAATTGAAAGAGAATATTAGAATAGGTACCCAATTATGAAAAAAAGCTGTAAGAACTTGCCAAATGGGTTGGCAAAGTGGTCTAAGGCATTACAACCTCCAGTCTGCTAGTGCTACCCGGTCGTGGGTTCAAATCTAACCAGAGACATGGTTGTTTAACCAAACTTACCAATAACCCTTGCGTGTAAAGGTATTTAATGCACTCCCAACCAGATAAAGGAGGCGGAAAGTTTGCATGTTTTCTAAGAGCAGCTCCAAAATGTTTTGGTAGAGTTGTGCCCTTACAAACTGGCAGTTGTTCCTTGAGGGATAACGTTGTGTGTATCATCAATTTTTAGTATAAACATAGATAAGTCATAATATGCTGCATCAGAAATGCTCACTAGTTGCGCCTCATATGTGACAAATAAATATACAGAGTGTTTCAATAAGGACGCAACCCAAAGTCAAGTAGGCTACATGTCACATTTATTTCAATTTACAAAAATATTACAAATTTATTTAATTGTAGTATGCATTTTTTACAATTTTCTATCTGCCCACAGGTAATAGAAGACTGGAAGTACGTAGCCATGGTCCTGGACAGGCTATTTCTGTGGGTATTCACACTCGCCTGTGTGCTTGGTACAGCCCTCATCATCCTGCAGGCGCCATCACTGTATGATACCACAAAACCAATAGACATACTCTATTCGAAAATAGCCAAGAAGAAATTGTTGATGATGATGGGCCCAGAGGAAGACTAACTTGAACAAGACTATTTTTATCATTGGATATATAGATTATAATGAGATAGTTCAATAATCAGTGGTAAGTTTTCTCAGCAGTGGTTTCTCCAAGATAACAATAGGGTACAGTGACACACAACCTTATAGTCTGTCCAGGCAAAGAAGACCCTCTGGCAAGATGAGAAAATGACTACAGCTCGGTCAATATTTGTTAAAAAATTATTAATTTGGTCTCACATTGTAGGAAACGTTTTGATCTACAATTAGGGACCAATTAATAATTTTTTAACCAATATTGCCCAAGCTGGATCATTTTACCATCTCCCCAGAATGTCATCTTTGCTTCGACAAACTATAACATAAGTTCACATTAACCAAATATATTGATACCGGTACACTGTTTCTAATCTATTCATTTATGGTATGGTGTTTTATGTATGTGTGCATGAGGTGTTGTTGGTGGAAACAAACCAAAACTTAAATAATGAACATCAACCAGCAAAAATTGAATACGATATAAAATAACTAATATAAAATTGATAATTTGTAAACAACAGTGTGTTTTACGGCAGCCTACAATGATCAAACTTTGTATACTGAACAATAATTGATATTAATAGCCTACATGTAAAGTTCAAAAACTGGTTATTGTAATTATTTATGATAACTGCTTATAATATTATTATTCAGGCTTTGTATTTCCGAATATTGTAAAACCATAACGCAAAGTCCTATTATAATATTGTTTCTAGAAGGTAGTTGGACAGAAATTGCTGTAGGCCTCTCATCAATTTCTACAAGTTCAACCCAATAATTACTCCTCAAAAATTACATCAGATAGATGATAAGGTTTCTCAATATTATTGTGAATCCAATTTCAATTTTGTGAATTGATTGTTGATAATATTGTTGTTTGGTTACCATCTTGAAACTATAGGTTAATATCAAATTATGAAAAGGATGTGAAATAATTATTAATGATTGTTGAATGTGCAATGTACATTGGAGGTCTATTTTTCAATATAATTTCTTTTTACTCCACTCTCATTCACTTTTGTAAAATAATATAATTTTCCTAAAAATTGATTATCAGTTATTGATGTCAATTAATTAGAACATGTACATAACTATTATTATAAAACTAGATGGTACAACAATGATATAATTTTGTATAATTAATTGGAAGGGGATAACAATATGATTGTTTAGCTTGACTAATAATATATGTGACATGACACACATATAATGCTAAAGTCTTGATTCATTTATATTTTGATTTACGAATTCTTTGAAATAACCATGAAGTATGGTAACTTACATTGAAAATCACAATAAACACTAACTTATCCTATTAAACTTTATTGAAAATTAATAATAATTATATAATGAGAATCAAATGTGAATTCCATTTATGACAATCTGTAAGAAGGTGTTTGATGTAAAATTTTCCAATTGAAAGTGTAAATAGGTATATTTTGATTTGATTTTTTGCATAGCCTTGAATATATTTCAGAATTACTCTGACATGTATTTATATTGAGTGTCTGTGGGTTAATCATAGAGCATAATTAATATGATAAATTTGTAATGCGATCAATAAATTATTCAAAGATAAATAATTCTAGTCATTATTAATTGCTTCAAAATTATATTAAAAATTCAGATACTAAAAATTATAAAGAATTAAATTTAGATACTGTATAGCTTGTTTTATGCCAGAATATTGACGTGTACGGTATTATTATTTCTAAATTTTGTTATTTTATTATTATACCGTCATTTTCTCTGATAGTAAAAATTACTGTCCTGCTTGATACTATCATTATTAAGTAATAATGTACCCCGCATCATATCAAGTTTAAATATGCATCATACCTGTAATTCATCTCATTTTCAATCAACATTTATTTTTGTGGGAGTTATTCCCATAATTATTAGCATTTGACTTCTGCTGGGGTAGTTAGATTTGAATTTGGGTAATTTTTTTGGGAGCCTTGAATGGTATAACTTATTACTTACACCTAAACATCATGTTTTATTGCTATCTAATTTAAAAAAAAAAGGTTGAAATATTATGCTCAAGAACTAGGTTATTTGGCTGTGTAATCTCAATAAGATATCCCTAGTATCACTGTTCAAGTTAAGTTAATAGAATTTAGGATAAACTATAAATTATAATTTATAGCTTGATTGTCTTCTTCTCGAATAATTTAACAATACTGTATGTCGTTCAGATGTAGGATATATTTTTAAATATGTCAAGTTGGATTTATTTGTAGCCTACTTTTATAAATAAGGAATAGCCTACTAACCTGTAACCGTTGGTAAGAATAATAATAAAGATTAAGTTACATAAAACCAAAAATATTGTTTGACAAATACCAAAGATCAAGGACGTTGGTCAGAATCAAAGATAACTCTTACCAACCTAAAACCACCACCTATCAAAATAATAGGCTAATATCTTCTTATTGAATAATTTATTAATGGTATTTTTATGTTGAGGTTTCAAAACTAAGTTCAAAATTAACCTATGATAATAATTGTGATTGGTATTTTTTAAAATAACTTCGATTTTAAATAATCTCTGATTAGGAGATTTGATTCATTTTGATCATCAGTGTTAAGAAAATTTTATGCATCATTTAATGTGTTTATAACTGGTATATGGAATTCATTGGATAGATGAAATAAAAATCAAATACCCTTTTATTAAACTTTAAAAACATTTTATCATATTATTTTGGAATTCATTAGCTATGCTTATTATTGATAACTGTTGATAACTAAATCAAGAAAAATAAACCAATATAATTATTAAAAAATTAATAAACCTGTAAATTTTGTTAATGAATTTCTGTTGGCAAACATTGTTGAAGTTGTATTTATAATAAATATTTATAAAAGAAATCTGAAATATTTTGACTTTTTATTTTGTTCTATATTTTATAGCCTACGAATATAGGGTTTGTGAGTTATAAGTTATATTTTCTAGGGTATAAAGAACTCAATTCTAACCTACTTAATTTTATTGATAAGATATCGACCTTGACAAAACCTTCTCATCAATGCATCATCAATGTTCATCTTTATGGAAGATATCCAACTAATGGAAGATCGCACACTATTGAATGAAATAATGGTTTTTTATGAGGGTGAATCCCACATGAGCTCATAGGATTGTGCGTGGGTAATGAAATGGATGATGGATAGAACTTTTTTTGGGTAGTCGGGACCGAAAGCTTATCATATATCATCACCTATACGAAAGACGGGTTGGCCGTATTTATGTGTTTGGTCAAAGAATTTTGCCCCGACTGAGACTCGAACTAGAGTCTACCTGCTTGGTTATCAGACCGGCACTTTATCACTCCTGCAACGAGCCACCCAAATATCTTCATACATTTCATAATATATTGGCCCCAGTAATAAAAATTGTACAAGTAAATGGAATAGAACATTACGCCACAAGCTTTGGAAGTGAAAGTTTACGGTATGAGGATAGTTTCCCGGGCGAGGCTTGCCGAGCCTGGGAATAATTCCGAATAACGTAAACAACTTCCTGGGCGAGTTGCGTATAATTTTTTTCGGAATATCTCCATGGAAAGGTAGAGAAAGAAGTTTTTCTTTTGTACATTGAGGGTTGAATTTCACAAAAGTTACAATAAGCAAATAATTGTTAGGTACTTCAAAGTCTACAGTTTGTAAAGACTGTCCAAGCAAAGAAGACCCTCTGGCAAGATAAGAAAATGACTCCAGCTTGGTCGATATTGGTTCAAAAATTATTGATTTGGTCTCAACCGCAGGAAAAATTTTGATCTACAATTATTTGAGACCAAATCCATATTATTTGAATCAATATTGACCGAGCTGGAGTCATTTTCTTATCTTGCTTGTAGCATTATTGTTATTACTGAATTATTGCTACAACCACAGGTGGTGGTGCTCCGATTTATTTCCCCTCAATTCCATTGCGTCTCAGCGGGTAGAATTTAAGCCAAGAATTGAAGCCCACCGGTTCCTTGCCGTCCCCAAAAATCCTACTCTTCCCTATTCACGATCACTTGAGATGAAAAAATAAACAAACGTTTTGCCTCGTGTGTAAGTTACGTGTTGAGGTAGGTTTTCCTTTATGCAAAACGGTCCGACGGTCGGCCGCAGTCGAACAGCTGTAGCCAATCAAAGCTCTTGTTGTTTAAGCTCAAGGACAAGACAAGAGCTGCGATTGTCTACAGCTGTTCTACTGCGGACGCCCGTCGGACCATTTTGCATGCGTCGGACAAATTTTTTAGCTTTTTGTACTTAATTTTTCATGCTCTACAACTTTTAGGCTGAGGCCGCACTGCTGGTGAGTAGTGCGTGGAGGGTGGAGGGTAGTTGGTAAATCTATTGAACGTACACACCATCCACAATAATACATCGTATGAATGGTATGACGTCATACTGTTTTTGAGGTTATGTTGTCCATATTTAAGAATTTCAAGATGGCGGCTGAACACATACCATTCATACAATGTATTATTGTGGATGGTGTGTATGTTCTATAGATTTACCATCTACCCTCTACCCACCGGCAGTGCGGCCTCAGCCTTAGACAGTGGGTATCGGATTTTTTCGTTACTTCATGAGCTACATCACATTTAAAAAAAAAGGTTTGAACAGTTTTTTGGAAATTTTGAAAAAATAGTGTTTTTTGAATGAATGTAAAAAATATATTAAGCCAAATTCTGTTTTTTCAAACAACGCAGAATTTTGTCCTCTACAATAATTTACTAGTGAAGAGTTTTCATGGAATGTAGACCGTTATAGGTCTACATTATAGGTCTAAGGTTTTCTGACTGTAAAAAGTTGTTCTGAGAGAAAGTTCATGTGCACTTTTCAAATGCACATTATTGGGACCCTAATAAACCATTTAGAACAATGAAACCGCATACACCACGTTTTGCAGGAATTGGCCTTTAAAAATTCTCTGCATACTATTAAAAATATGCTTACTAAAACAAGGTTATGTCGGCGAGGTGGAACACCTTTTGGTCTCTCCACCAGATAAAGCCATAAGCTAATAATAATTGAAATTATTGAATTGAAATGTGATCATGCCAAATCAACTGATTACTCATTAGGGGAAATCTGGAAATTGAAAATAAAACAATTCATTTACATAACCAGACATTTAATAATATAACTTTTACAAACAAAAATTATTATACAACCTACTGTTTAAAAATAATTATTTAATGATATACTCACAATACTTTATTTGAAAGACATTAAACTACGATTTTATCACACATATACAAGATCAACGTTCATCATGATTACTCAAGTATTAAACTTAAAACAATAGGATTATCATGATTGCAATAATTATTTCGATATTTAAAAAAATGATAACGGATGCTAAAATTCAAAGGGTAAGTATGAAAATTCCAAAAATAATTTCAGATCATAAAATACACTAATTCCAAAATGATTCAACTCATATATTCACAATATAATTGAAAATACCAAGCCAAAAAATGTACTTCAATATTATATTTTATAAATTCTAACAAGAATTGTTGGATTGATTGTTCCAACTAATCATATGTTGAACGAGTGATATTAGCTACGCCAAGGCATTGCCATAGTGAACTGTTCAGAAACTGGAAATTTTGTGTCCACACGCATTGTCAGTTAGGACTGTGGCAGTCAAAGAATGGAAGTGGATGGGGAAGCCGGACGTCTAAAGGAAAACGCACCCTGGTACGACTCAGACCAGACCACGACTTACATCAGACCAGGGCCCCATTTCTCGGAAGTCACTATATGTTATAAACTACAAAATTCTACAGAAATCAGTAAACTCATTTCTGATAGAATAATTAAATAACTAACTTATATGTTATATATTTCATTGTTGATTGGAGAAAATCAACTAAAAATTGATTTTTCTTCTCATTGCAGTATTGAAACTCACACCAAGAATAATTGACAAAACATATATCTATTCAGAAGCAAAATTCCGTAGAGAGAATATAGCAATCCATTTTCAAAAAAGTACCGTACATTTTTATTGTGCTTAGTTGAATATCAATAATATTATTAAATAGGTATTAAATAATACAACTAATACCATGAAAAATTTGAAAACGTTGATATTCAAGTTCAAAATAATAATATCCAATAGTTTTTTTGGGCCATCCCTGAACAAACCGTTCAAACACATACAATGGTTTTTTGAAACATACAATTTTCAAGTAGATTTGGAGAATCTGTTCCCATTGAAGTTTTTGAAATTAGCATGTAAGTTACTATTTTATTGGAACTGTTATAGAAACGTTTTATCGTGCTTGCGATTGAATCATCTGCAGCCAATGAGATTAGCGAGTCGCTCAGACTGGCAACTAAAGCCAATGAAAACTGTAGCTAAGCTGCTGAGAACCAGGTATTGAAAGATTCACCAGTTATTGTACGAGAAACGGGCCCCAGAGCACTGGTCTGATGTAGACCAAACTTATCAGAAAATAACCTTCTAATGTCTCAAATAACTTTGACTCAAACCATAAAAAAAATTTAAATCATTACATTATAACTTTAACATTGGAAGCATAGTACAGCTGGTATCTTTCTCTAGTCTTGCGTTTGTATGGTCTTGGTCTGACTATAGTCCATTCACGATGGCTTGAGACGAGATAAACAAAAGCTCTGCATGTGTGTATGTGCGACTGGAGTGGCTTCCTTTTAGCCACGACATAAACAAGTTACAGCAATGCCAAAACTCCGAATTTTGCTGTCGGGGCTGTAACCAAAGCATTGACACAAAAACTTTTACTATAATTGTTTATTCATTTTAGGTTCATGCAGTCGAGAGACAACCGAAACAAGCAATTTCCTAATGTGTATCTATAAAAAGATTACTTAAAGATATTTAATTCTGAATTGCCTACAACAAAATTCGGGATTTCGGCATTGCTGTGACTTGTTTATGTCGTGGCTAAATCGAAGCCACTCTAGTCGCACACACATACAAGCAGAGCTTTTGTTTATCTCACTCTTTGAGTAGTTGTGAAATTGATATTGTGGTAGTTATCCATAATAAATGAAAAGATAAGATGTTGTCAAACCACTGATTTATTAGAAAAACGAGATACCGGTTTCGGTTGTTACACCATTATCAATCTCTGGTAAAGTGGAGTTTGTAATCTCAGTTTACCAGAGATTGATAATGGTGTAACAATTGAAACCGGTATCTCGTTTTTCTAATAAATCAGTGGTTTGACAACATCTTGTCTTTTCATTTATTTTGTTTATCTCGTCTCAAGCCATCTTGAATGGACTATAGTGCCATAGCTTCATTTGATAGCTTCTATTAAAGGAAGCTATGCTAGTGCGCGTTACTCCATATGATCTCCATTAGCTCACATGTAATTCCCTGTTTTTCTGGCTGGACGTTGGTCTGGTCGTACCAGTGCGCGTTGACCCTTAGGGTGATCATATGTTTCTCATGTTGAATCAGAGTGAAATATAGATTTAAATCACTCAGAATGTAGGTCTTGAAATTCTCTACAAGCTCATATAAGGGATTTATCTATAAAACAATTCTGTGTTTCGTGAATTGGAAAAAAGCGTACGATTTTTCGTCAAAGATAGGGAAATCAATGCTAAATTTTTGACTAGAGGAACTCCGTGACGTCAGAATCATAGCTTTCCCAGCCAGCTGTTTTTCACTCTGCCCCACCTCTACTATTCTATACACCTTGGACTTTGAACTGGTCAAGAATATTATTCTACTTGTGAATATTTTTACAGGACGTGAAAATGTAAATAGATTGATTATAATAGAATGCAGCGAAACAAACAAATTTAATAAAGAAATTAATGTTGGGTATCAAAAAAGTTATTTTCAAGAATTTGAGACTTGTTATAAGTGAAAATAAAAACACTAAACTAGAATTAATTGTGATAATAATAAATAAATAACTAATAACAAAAATAATACAAGTAAAACAATCCTATCTTTCTATAATGATAAAACGAACCATTCACACCCTGAAATGGGAAAATGTGTATAATTTTTTTATGATTAGGCTGGACTTTCATCTTGTACACCAGGTTAATAGTATCTATTCTATCACAATATCAAAAATAGTGAAATATGGTACAATAGTTTTGGAGTAATAATTAGTAACTTTACTGGGTAGCCAAACCAAACACAACTGATGCAAACAATTAAGCTATGTGTTTACGGTTTAATTTATTTCAAGGAGATACAAAAGACGATATTATATGATACATGTATCAAAAATTAAAGAGTCGAATTAAAAGCTTATGCAGAAATCTTTGGTACTTCAGGATTATTTTTTAATTTTCAAAATTCCCGAGCGTTACAAATACTTTTACAACGCAAATTTATCAACAGAAATTATCTTCTTATATTCAGCAATTCAGTATATTAGTTTATAATTTTCAAAATTTCAAATACTTTGACAATAAACTGAAATTTCAAGCACAATAATAGGACTCAACAAATTATTGTATTTGAGTCGAGGTCGACTTCGTAGAGTATTAAAATTATAGGCTAGAAAATTACTATTCAGTCAAAATGGGAACCGCAACCACGAATTGTAACTTACATATTTGTACAATGTACAAATTCTTTTCATATTGATACTAGATGTTGGTGTTGCTAAATCTAAATCAATAGTCCTCATTAAATAGTTTCCAATTTTCAAAATTTTTGATAAAATTCTTCGTCAATAAACTAAAATTTCAGGCGAAATTCAACACAGAAATCAACAAATTACCGACGAGGTAAAACATTTTTGCCTCGTAACATAGATTCCCCACCGGTATATCTGAAATTGCTCATAGAATATCTTCGGCATTCCCAAGAGTTTGGATTTTTCCGACATTTTTCTCTTTCTAACGCTCTTCTGAACAACCATTCTGCTTTTTCTTCCTCTACTTCTCTTCTTCCATACACTTTATTCTTCTTCCCCCTTCGCCTATCCAATGCTCTCCTGAACAACCATTCAGTTTCAAACGTATTATCGTCTCCTTTTCCTTCTCTTACACCTCTCCTTTCTCTTTCTCCTTCTTCTTCTTCTCTTCCTTCCCTTTTTTCATGCCATTTTCGCCTATCACCCGCTCTGTCAAACAACCAATCCGATTGAGAGTTGATTTTCCTGATTTCAGACCGCCTATCACCCATCAACAGAAACCAATCACTAATGAAATCCGTTGTTGTTTTTTCACTATTTTTCGTGAAATTCTCATCATTCCCTTTCAAATCAACCATCAATGAAGACACAAAACTATCGAAAAGTTTCTCCACATTTTGTCTAGTGGCTCGAAGAATTTGTTTTCTCAATTTGTTGATATCTGTTTTGGTAAACTTATCGAATGCAACCTCGTTCCTCATCAATTTTTTACTAGACTTGATAGTTTCTGAATCAACACGATCTCCAAAATTATTTCCCAAACCGGAATCCTTCAGATTAGTTTTGAAGTCACGATCATGTAATTCTTCTCCAAAACTGGAATCTTTTGTTGAATCACCAACTGGATCCCTACCTTTTGAATCAGAATCATCTATTTCCATTCTAGGAACATGAACATTGATTTCATTCTTGAAATTATTCTTCAAAACATCATCATCATCAGATTCTTTCATGAACTCTTCCCTAGTGACTGCGTAGAAAAAATCATCGGTTAATACTCTTTTGTTAATGTATTGTTTATTCGTGTCTTTGTTAAATTGTTTATTTTCATGAAAATTGGAATCTTCTTCTTCCATTTCAACTGTTACTTCTCCTCCTTCACTCACTTCTTCTTTTACTTCTCCCTTTTCTTTTAATATTTCGTCAAAACTCGAATCCATCCCCTCCCTTTGTTTCGAACTAGTTTCAATTTCATGAGCAATAAACTTTTCAGCAGCACTTTGTAAATATTTATCATCCGACTCGAAATTCCCGAAATCTTTCTCATGTTTAATCTTTGTATTATCGAATTCGCCAATATAAACTTTTTCATGCATGTTTGCATTTCCCAATCTATTAATTTCAGTTTCTTTATTCATATTGATGTTTTCAAAAAAATCATTACTTTGTCTGTTTTTGTCACGAATTTCTGATCCAATATTTTCGTATCTCGATTTTGGAAATGATTCCTCATCAATTTCTTCAAAACTCATTTGTACGAAGTTTTTTTTTAGCCTGAAATCGTCATTCACGCTATTTTTTGGGGATTTTTCTTTTTTGCCAGAAGAAATATCTTCGTTTTTTATAACTTCACCACTATAACGATCGTTATTCCCATCAAAAATTTTCCTCTTCTTATCTCCTTTATACTCTTTCTTCTTTATTTTGAATTTCTCCTCCTCTTCAATGTGATCCTTCCTTTTTTCTCCCTTCTCAAAATTCTTTCCCCCACTAAGTTCGTCTCTTTTCTTCATTTTCGCAAAATTTTTATTCTTCTTCTTCTCTTCAAAGTGTTTCTCACTATCTCTGTACACAATTTTCTTTTCGAGATATTTTTCATCACTAATTCTTGATCGATCATCAATTTCTATCTTTCCCACATCTTCACTAAATACAAGTTTTCCATTTATTTTCACACGATTTTCAAAGTTTTGTTCAATATTTTTATCAGGTTCCCTATCACCCCTCCCATTTTCTCGACAATTTTCAATCTTCCCATCACAGTAGAACTTTTTCACATGCTCACCAATTTTATCCAAATTTTTCGAGAATTTTTCAACCAATCGCTTGAAAAAGTCCAACACTTGTTGATCGATTTTGCTAGATATCATAGAAAACTTCTTCAACATACCACCAACATATTTATCATCACGTTTTAGAGAAATTTTAGCAATTTTTTCAAAATTCTCATTCAAGTTTCTGGACATATTGAACAAAGCTTCACTGAGTTGTTTCAGTTCTGATTGTGGGGAATTTTTTAAAACTAATGATATTTTGTATATTAAAGTTTGATTCTTGAATTTGTAATCCAAAGCTCCTTTCAAGAGTTGCTTGTCAGACTTGGAAAATTGTTGATCATTTTGGTCTCCAATATTTTCATCAATTCTCCGATTTTCATCAACAATTTTTTTGCCATCCAATTTTCTAAAATTACCATTGAACTTTCCGGAATGTTGAAGCCTTCTTCTATCAAATTCCCTAGAATTTCCAAAACTTTCATCTAATTTTCCAGAATTTTGTAAACCTTTTTCATCAAATTTCCCAAAATTTTTTTCATCAGATTTTTGTCCGACAAATTTTCTCGAATACTGGGGACGTTCATCGTGAACATTCTGAAATTTGTGAACATTTTCCTCGAAATTTTTCAAATTATTAGAAATTTTTTCCTCGAATTTTGGAATTTTGTCACCTAGAAACTTCTTCTTACTTGCGAAGTCGATGTCTTCTCCATGTTGGAACTTGATTTTGGTGCTTATGTAAGCCGGTCGACCTATATCCTTGATAAAGTCCATGAAGACGGGAAGACTCATAGTTCCTTCTTCAAGGGAGAGGGCAGCTGTGGAAATATTTCAAAAATCATTAAACGATTGGAAGCTGAATAAATACTCAAGTTAAACCAGTAAATAATCGAGTCAAGTCAAATCAGTCAGCATCTTACAACTCTGCCTGTGAATGAAGAATGTGGCTCAGCAACCGAAATATCTCTAGTTTAAAATGTAAGTTTTTTGTGTTTTCTTCTCTTTCAGCTGAACGATGTAATGTAATCTTGAGTTTGTTTTCAATTTTGGGTCAAAATTTTTCAAAAAAAGCCAATATTTCACAGTTTTAAGTACTTATTGAGTGTAATTCCGATATTTCATTTGGTGCTTAATCCATCTTAATTCAAAATTCTATGTTATAAAGGGATTGCATTAAAAATTGAGAAGTGAAGAAACATAACTGAACATAGTCTAACTTACATTTTGGACTGTATCATATTATAAATTTGAAAGATAGAATAGCACAAGAATTACCTTAGTATTTTATCTCTCAATGACAGTGTCATTTGTAACATTGATAAAATGTCTTATCTATTTGTGTAATAATTATTTAAAAGTGACTTTCAATAATGTGCTACACGTATATAATATATTACTTGATAAAATATTATTATAAGTTAATAATTTATGATATTCAAGTTATACAACTTGATATGAAGTTGTAAAAGTTAATAATATGATACTCAAGTAATATAACCTGATATGAAGTTGTAATAGTTGATAATATGATATTTAAGTTGTATAACTTGATATAAAGTTATATAAGTTGATAATATGATATTCAAGTAATATAACTATCATTATAAAGTTGTTAAAGTTGATAATTTATGATATTCAAGTTATATAACTTAATAAAAAGTTGTAAAAGTTGATAATATGATATTCAAATTGAACAGAGAGATCAAAAAGTCGCGCACATGTGAATTGAACTTCCTGCAAATAGTAGTTTCCATGAATTAGTTATGCAGGCTCTCGCAAGATAGCACCACATGTAGTACCCACAACATATAGTTGGATCAAGAACAGAAGAGCCTCTTGCAAGATGGCGGAGGGAAGTGAGAGTGTAACTACGCATGCGCAGAACTTAGAATTCCAGGGTGAAATCACTTCTGCTAACCTACCGTTTTTACACTAATCGTAATCATATTGATTTCACAGATGAAAATAGTTTTGTATACTACATTTATTTATTTAATTATTGACATATGATAGCACAAACCATAACATAATTATGAAATGAGACAGGAAAAATAGTCTAAGCCTGTACTATTTCTTCCTAAATTTGGTTATACTAGAACAATTTTCATTTCGACTACTGGCAGCAGCAAGGTAATTAGAATAGAAAGGTATCAGTCATCAAAATCGTAGCCGGGAGGAAACCATGAGTTCTGACGTTATCGGTACCCCAGCTGTGAATTTCCCAACTTTTAGCACCAGCTAGGTTTGCTTAACAGCTGGGGTTATGATGACGTCAGAACACACGGTTTTCTCCCGGCTACGATTTTGATGACTGATACCTTTCTTTTCTAATTACCTTGTGGCAGCAGTGAATGGCAGCCATGTTGCCAAAGGCTCTTCGGTTCTTGACACAACTATATCTAGAGATCATTGAACTGAGAACTGGCCAAATTAAGTCTGTAGTGCATGCTTTGTAAGCATGTTGTTTTCCCAAGAACAACACACATCAATACGCACATAATAAGGCAAGGAAATAGTAAGAAATAATCAATCGTAAGACCTGGCAACGTAAGATGTCTGGATAAAACATCAAAAATATCTTCGTAAATAAAAAATGTAGCTGACACCAAAATTCAGGTGGTTTTGTCTGTCTCTCATACCTGATGTAATCTACTAACAGCTGATGTAAAGCATCTATTATCACTTTCGATTTTAATAAATCACTTAGGCATAGCCAAATTACAACTCCAACATCAGCGTGTGTTGGAGCGCACAAGGAGCAGTCAAAACCGCATTAATAATATTTTTTGCGTCAACTATAACATAGCAATTCGAGGCTACTCATGATAATGAGTAGAATTGGATGGATGAATTGCGATAATTGGACAGGAACTTACCCAATCTGATATTTTCAATTTTCTTCTCAGCCTGAGTTAATCTCTTTGAGCATCCGTCCATGTTTTCTGGCAGGCTATTGTATTCTGAAATGAAATTAATAACTTACATAATTTGGAATAACCGACATCTCAAACGGACTGAAAAAGAGTTTGTTCCATTGAGAGTCTGTAATATGATTTTAGTTTGCCACACTTCACAGAGAAAAGATGCTGTTTTCAGGTTCCTAACGCCGCTTTTACACAGGAATGTTAATAACTTTTTTGAATAACACGTATTATTATATAGACTTATATATTATATAACTTACTATGCAAAAGTTATTAACAAATGTTATCAACATTCTGGTGTAAACGCGGCATAAGTAGATTGAAAAGTGTTCTGCCACGTTTACACCGGAATTTTAATATCATTTGTTAAACAAATTTTTTAAAAACGTATTATTATATAGACTTATATATTATATAACTTTTTATATGAAAGTTATTAACAAATATATATTTTGGATATTAAATATTTAAAATATTTTTTGGTTATTAACATTCTGGTGTGAACGCAGCTTTCATTAACAAACGCCTTTTGTCCACGAATCGAAAGAAAGAAAACAGCTGACAGGAATAGCCTATAAAAAACCTATTCACGATCACTTGAGACGAAATAAACAAATTTTTAGCGTGTTTCTGCGTGTGAATTTAGGTCTTCTTCCATGCGAAACGGTCGGCCACAGTTGAATTGCTGTAGCCAATCACAGCTCAAGACAAGAGTCAGCTGTTCGACTGCAGTCGACAGTTTCGCATAGAAGAAGACTAACCTTTACACGCAAAAAGTTTGTTTGTTTCGTCTCAAGTGATCGTGAATAGACTATAGTTATACTCGGCGTAACGTAAGTTGACTATTTCCCCCTCCAATAGAGTGAATAGAGTATAGTAGTTATCAAGCCGTCCACTAGATCGGGTGACAGTGCACTTCTCAAGCGCAAGGTCTATTTGCTGTGTGCAAGTGGGTGGAAAGGATATTCTTGGCGATCGAGGCGCTATTGGCGGATCATTTCGGCGAAAAATTGAGTGAATTAACATTGGAGGAGATAGGGCTAAACCTAAAATAATGCCCTGGAGAATTTGTTGTGTTCTGGTTGTAAAAATAAAACACGCAATGGAAATTTCAAGTTCTACACTTTTCCAGTTGCCATACATAAGTTTCATCAATAAAAAGAATGGTTCACTGCATTGAATAAATATTGATAGGTGAAGCTAACCTAATTGTTTTGTTTACGTGCAAAAGAATTTATCAATCAAGTAGGACCATGGAGTGCTCCATTCTAACCTGTACATGAGGTAATGTACATGAATAGTTTGTATGTTAGTTAATCTAATAAGCTGTTACTATCAACGCAAAAACTCTATTAATTATGTTTTAATAAGGAATATTCATATCATTCAATTTTTCAAATAAATGTGAGCTTGCGCCAATTTTTCATTTTCATGTAAGATAACCTATCAGCTGTTATCTCAAAGTTTTTGTTGACTCTCAAATACATCTGTTTGCGGTTGTCTGCTCTCAAATACTTGAAAACTAGGATTTTTCTAATATAACGAGCTATAATACTATCAATAACTAACATTCATATCCTAAATATCATGTTCTAATTACTGAGAAATGCATAAAGCAGCACATAATACCATTCTAATTATAAATGCGTTTTTCCCATTTAGCGCTATGCTTTGTATGCTAAAACGCGTAGAAAAGTACACACGATAATCCACCAGAGCGCAGCACGGTAGATGCTCATGGCGAATAGAAGAAGGTCGGGACACGGGTGCCATATTGAGTCTTGAAACGGGCGGTAGATTCAAAACTTCAAAGCTAGTCAAGGCTTATTGAGTCTTAAAACCGAGAAAGTTGCTTATATCAGTAATATCACAGCTGTAGTGACTTTGAATGAAAGTGTAATTTTTGCTCAAAATTTTCAAATATTTTCAATATTCCAAAGAAATTGTCAAATTCTTTTGTGTTATTTTGACTTAATATGAACCTTTCTAAATTCTAAATTGATCAGTTACTTCGAATTATATTTTCTTCAAGTGGAAAAACTTTGGGTAAAACAAAATTTTTTACTTAACCTGAAAATTTGGACAATTTATTATGTGACTGAATTGGGAATAGAAGATATTCTAGGCATCAGCCTGTTTTTCCTTTCTGCATCTTTTATATTTGTACATAAATGAAATAAATATATGAGGTTAGAAGCTTATGGTGTATTATTTATTCTGTTTTCTGTTGAAAAATTGGTTATTTTTTGCGCAGAATAAGCAAATTTCATAAGCAGATGTTTGAGCTTTGAAAAAGTTTTGAATCTACCGCCCGTTTCAATACTCAATAAGGCACACGTGTCCCGACCTTCTTCTATAGACCTTGCTCAAGCGCTATAGTCTCATTCAAATTGAATTGATAATAAAATATTGATTAAATGAAATTAGATTGACAGTATTTATCCGAAGTAAGGCGAAAAGTATTATACGCAAACTCGCCCAGGAAATTGTTTAAGGTAATCGGATTTATTCCCAAATCAATGGGAAACTATCCTCATACTATAAACACTTACTTCCTAGTCTTATTGCGTAATGTAAGTTACTATTGTTTCATGATTAGTTGCTCATAAATAACAGCGCTATATGCTCCAAGAGATTGATAAAAATTATATTTTTCTTATGAGAAATCATTCTGCTGTACGGCAAATGGCCTACTGTACTGCTACTGCCCACTCTAAAGCCGACCTAGGAAAATCTACGCTGTGTGCAATTTCAATAGAATTGTTAAATATTAATAGGCTACTGTTGATTCTATGCTCGTACAGTTTTAATGTGATGTATTCATTAACAAAACAAAATTGTTGAAAATTATAAGAAGTTTCCTACCTTCACTTGTAAAACTATCTGTCATGAATGGATTGGAACCAAGATTTATCAATGTAGAGAAGGCACCTGTAACAAAAAAAATTGTGTAAAAGAAATATTATTTTCCAAAAACCTGACAGCAAATTCATTTGTCAATTCATTCAAATTCATTTGATAGCAACTGAACACGAGTTCAATGCCGAGGAAAATGTTAAGTTTCTGAATTTAAATAAGAAAGACAGAATTCTCAACGTTCTAGAAGCTTTAAAAATAACTATACTCTATTCACGATCACTGGAGACGGAATAAACAAACTTTTTGAGTGTGTATGCGAGTAATGGAAGGTCTTTTATGCAAAATTTTCGGCCACAGACCAACAGCTGTAGCCAACCACAGCTCAAGACAAGTCGGACTGTAGCCAATCACAGCTCCAGACAGGAGTCAGCTGTTCGACTGCAGCCAATTTTTTCGCATAGAAGACCTTCCAATACACGCACACACACGCAAGAGGTTTGTTTATTTCGTCTCAAGTGATCGTGAATGGACTATAGAGTAACAAAAGATGATTCACAGTCAAGTTGGAACGACCAATAGAACACCACAAATCAAGTTTTATTGATTCATTTATTTTTAGGTAATTATTGATTAGGTCTCAAATTGTAGATCAGAATGTTTTCTACAATTGAGACCAGATCAATAAGTTTTGAACCAATATCGACCGAGCTGGAGTCATTTTCTCATCTTACCAGAGGGTCTTCTTTGCTTGGACAGACTATACAATCTACCAATATGATAGCGTTGAGTAACTTATAGATCGTACAATGAATCATGCAAGTTGACTCAGTTTTCATCAGTTCTAACATACCCTAAACACATTTCTCATGAAATATGATTATGAAGCTCCACTTATGGATATCCTTTTGTGTATCATTTTCCCCCAAAATCTTGACATTTTCTTATCTTGCCAGAGGGTCTTCTTTGCCTGGACATACTATACCCTTGCTCCTAGATGCATAGACAAATATATTTTATTCTAAATTTTAAATGTATTTTCAATTCAAATCTTACCTCTACCTCCCGTGTAGGACAGTGATACAGCAACTAAAAGCATTAGAAAAGCGAACATCTGATTGGATATGAAAAGCAGAGTTGAATTTGATGCAATTTGGAGTGAGGTTGATGGTCTCAGATTCAGGCTTCTTTCGAGGAGAGGTTGTGTTGCCAAAGTACTGTGCGATGTTGAAGATGTTTCATCTCTTGAGGTGACTGATTCTGAAATTCAAAGTGAACAAAGGTAGTCCAATCAATTCATTCATCAGAACCAACACACAATTAATTTGATAATATAAAACTTTATATTTATTAAATAATAATTTAACACACCTCGCCATTAGCGAGAATAGATAGTAGACTCTCGATTATCAGCGGTACATGCAAAAATGATGAGATGGAATAAAGCTATAAATAAGGCAAATTACAGATTTTTTCTCAGTTGAACAGTAAATAACATTGTTTTTCAATACCAAATACTGTATAACACTCATCATGTCTTGCTATCAGGTACGTTCTGAAAAATGGCGTATTTAGCATATTTTTCCAAGTAGGCCTATCTCAATAACTTGACGGTTATTGAGATACTTGGAAAAATATGCTAAAAACGCCATTTTTCAACAATAACGGTTATAACTGAATAAGGAATCATAAAATTGTATTTTCTATCAATGGAAGTTGAAGAGAGTCGGATTCTAAAGAGAAAAGTTGGATGGCGGCGATTGTGTAAATCTTACCCAAATCTCAGAAATTGTGATCAAAAATCGCCACTAAACACAAAATCATCACTTGTCCTATGTTTTGTCAATTGTCTACTTGGTGCAAGGAATCAGCCTAAGAATTATAGCACATTCCTCCTGAAACACCCTGTATAGAATTGATTCCAACTGACCATTGACATGAATAGTTTCTTCATCCGTCACCAGCGGTCTCCGTATCGGATTATTTTCATCCAAATTTCCGCCATTTTCGTCAGCTGATACAGCCGAATCCAAATCGTCACCGATCACCTCAATGCTCTCACTCTCGCTCAAGGAGGCAGTGAAGGTCTCTCTGGCTTCGATCACGTTCCAGTCTTCTGAAATATCCGAATCACTATGCTCCGCCCGTATGGGTTCCATCTGAAAACGGGCATCATGAACTAGATTTGATTTCCAACCAACAATAATTGAATAACTAGAATTATTTTTAATACAGTAAATCAATAATTGTCTTGAGGGTGTTGCCCCCATGAGCTTTTAGACTTGAATAAATTTATTTGCTAAAAGGAACACATTTTACATCTATGAGATAAAACAATTTATAAGATAAAAAATAAAGAGAACATAGAATTGTTATTTAATTAATATTTTTGGCACTGCCAACATAAGATAAACTTGTGTGTTGGCTGTGAGCTGTATTTATATTTTCATACCTCATCAAGTAAACTTTAGTATAAAACTTTTAAATCTTGTGCGTGAATAATAAAAGAAATGAAGAGATGACGACGATTAACTTATTTTTTAGGTAGTCGAGACCGATCATCTCTTATCCGACGGCCTATCATTGGGTGCCTCGTTGGAGGAGTGATTAATTGCCGGTCTGATAACCAGGTGCACCCTGGTTGAAGTCCCAAGCGGGAAACAATTTTTGAACACAGCACAATCACATAAATACGGCTATCCCATCTTTCGGAGGAGACGATAAGCCGTCGGACCCGATTACCAAAAAGGTAGTCGTAATCTATCATCCATCTATCCGTAATCCATCAATCCATCCGTAATCTATCATCCACCTCCGTTACGTATATACTCTGCAACGACATGACCATATCACCCACTACTACATACAAAGCTCCATTCTCAAATTGCCAGAGCAGAGACTTCTGAGGATTATAAATCTCGTGGACGGCATACTTAAAAGTAATTTTCCAATATATTTCAAGTCTGAATTTAAATTTGTCTCTGATGGGAGGAACAATGATGCAACTACTACAAGAAGCAGCGATAAAACTCTTAGGATTCCCAACCACCGAACTACCAAATATAATAAATCGTTTGTTGTGACTGGCTGCCGAGAGTGGAACAAATTGCCCACTGAGCTCAAGAGCCTGGAGAGCCGGAATAGGTTTGCATCCTCACTGAGAAGGCACTTTCTGCAGCGGTTATCATTGGCTGTTCCCCCCTGAATAAATTGTAGGGAAGATGTTGGCAAAACTAATTGTTAGGTAGTTATTAGCTTTTAGTGAACTATGCTTAAGTAAGTTAAGTTCTATTTTTAAAAATCTTTATTATTTCGATAGTTATCAAATATTATTAAGCTAGGATTGTATATTATATTCATTAGAATCAATTGAATACAAAATCCTTAGAATGCATCCCATTTCTCAACTAAACAAATAAATTTATTTCAATCTTTGTAAATTATTAAAGTATTTTTTCTGTAGAGTCGTTGGTTAAGTGTAAGACAGGACTTAGTCCTAACTTCGCCGTTTCATGGCTAGTAACGGAGTAGTCTTATTTTAGTATTTATATTAAAAAGTTGTATTTGCTATACATGAATAAAGTTATTCTATCTATCTATCTATCTATCTATCTATCTCATTACACAAGCACAAGCCTATGATCTCATGTGGGCTTCACCCTCATAAAATAAACAGACAAATCTTTTCCGAAAGACGGGGTCACCGTATCTATATGATAGTGTTGATGTAAAAGAATTGTTCCCCAGTCATGATTTGAACTCGGGTCCTCTTGGTTATTTTACCGGCGCGTTATCAAGTACTACAAAAAGCCACTCACAAACATTAATGAAATACGAGTTTGTTTTTGAGTAAGTGCGCGTAGAACTCTAGTGTTTCTTCTTCCAGATAACCCACAAAATTGAATTTTTGCACAATGTTTTCGACTATAGCCTACTAAGGATTGTTTTTGACTTACTTTTGTTTAAAATTCATAAACATGAATTTTCCTCAAACATAACCCAATTTCATAAGTTTGTTTCGACGGCACTCCTATGATGCTCGATCACGATCAAGTTTCAGTATTGCGGTCTGTAATATCACTGTTTTTTCTCCAAGTTTTATGACACGATCTATCCAGGACTAGTCTGGTCTACGATCAAGAATATTGGATATGTGCGTACCGTAGTGAAAGAGAGGGGTGATGATGCTAGATGACGACTGGTTTTTAGGTCGGTCCAAAAGAGGAGGAATTTCTATGTACCGTTTTCATTTTCTGCCTCTCTTTTTATCTGCAAACATCTTCTTGACGTAGCTAACCAATTAAACCGATTCAAATAATTGAATCGAAAACTATAGTCTGTAGCCTACAAGTATAGAAGAAATTCTGGCAAGATGGGAAAATGACTTCAGCTCAATGAATATTCTCTCAAAATTTATGTATTTGGTCTCAAATTGTAGATCGAAATGTTTTCTGATCTTCCTAGAATAGAAATATGACGTCTCCCCGGACATCCAGACCGTCGGGAGGACCAAAGAAGTAAAGTAAGACAAGTAAAATTTCCTACAAATTGAAACCAGACTTATATTTTCAAACCAATACCGACCGATCCATTTTCCCATCGCTTGGACTAACCATTAACTTACAGTTGAGCTTACAATTTGTGGGGTTGTGAATGTTATTCATTGCATAATATGCCATTGCTTCCTATGTAAACGAGGCCTCGGTTGAAATCAGAATTATGATGCGATTTTCGAGAGCGAGATCAATTTTGAACGTTCATCATGACATCAGGAACAGTGTCTTTAAAATTGCTTTATTTTGCTAATATTTTTCAATCATGGCAATGTAATAGATTCGGATCAGTGAGACTTGAATTATTCACTCTTTGAAACTGACCAGACCTTCAAACATACATGACAAAGACAATGTTATTTATTATAAACTTTGGCACTCTTACCTCTATTGCGTCTCAATTTTGAATTGAGTCATAGGAGGTGAGTGTTGAAACTCACAAATTTGAAGAGAAATATTTGTCCAATGGTTTGAATTCCAAGTTGTATACAATCAAATGAGGCGGATAAATTGAAAAATACACAACGATTTTAGATACTTTGTTTACTGAGGCTTTAATAAGTTCACCTTCGTTCAAAGAAAACAATGAAAATACATTTTCTTTTAGGTTATGTACAACGAGTACTGTACTCTACTTTGTACTGCGCTTGCGCATGTCTTGGAGTTTCCAGCTGACTGTACAATCAAAATCAGCTGATTGACCGCATTCCCAACTATTTTTATATGGGACAACACCGTCTCATCACGTTTACAGGTTACACCCATTCCTTAGCAAACCTAGTAGTTTTCACATTAGATCACACTTATTTTTAGTTCATCTTGTGTATGTTCTCATTTTTGCCCTAACAATTGATAATTTACTGTTTTCCTATTTACCTCCGATAAACCCCTATGCTACTGTTGTTTTCAATTTGGTATTATTCAGCCTGAACTTAGTTGCTAATTGTAAGCAAGTGAAAATACTGTGATAGAATGGGTTTGAAAGAGTTTGTAATCGTATTTGATAGTCCAACCAACGCCTATTATGCTGGCCAAAATGTTACGGGTAAAGTTCAGTTGAACCTGGATAAGCCAAAGAAAGTAAGGTGTAAGTACATCAACAAAGCTCACTTGTTCTGAAACTACTCTTGTCAATTTTTTTTGGAAATTAAGTTACCGCTACGGTAAAATGCAATTACACCGTACTGTTTTTGATCCTTTAACGCCCTATACCAGGTGATAAACAAATTATGCAATAAGTTATTCAAATTCAGGCCTCTGTATTCACTGCAGGAGTGGAATGAGGCATTTCTTTCGATTCATTGCTCCTCCAAAACATGCATAGCCTCAAATTATTTTGTCCGACCTAAAAGCCCCTGTGTTTGGCGTAAGTTATTGAAAAAAATAGCTCATAGGATTGTGCGTGGGTATTGAGATTGGTGATCAATTAATGTAACGCTTACTTATACCGGTTACAGATTTCATAGGAAACACCGGTGCACTGCAGGAAATAGAATGAGCAATTTTCATTAATATTAATGTCTGGTGTGTCTGATTGTTCAGTGAAACGGTTGCTAGGTGATTGTAATGTTGAGTCACAAACACTATAGTCTGCTTTTGGATGGGTGACCAAGGCCAGTGGAACCTACCCCTAAGGGGTAGCTGCCCACAAAAGAGCCATATGCATATTTTTTTATATTAATATTTATCGTCTTACAGTTATGATAATTTAAATTTAGGTTAGTTGGAACCAAGAATACGTTATTTGAAGCTTAGCTCTGACACAGATGATGTTAGGCTAATTATTTCTATAGAATCTGGCTCTGATTAGTTGAAGATTGGGTTAGGTTAGTTACTACGGTTCAGGCACAAAAATATTATTTCGTACATATTTTTAAAAACTTGGTTACTAATGATTGCATAAGACTTATTGTAGTCTGTCCAATCAAGGAGGATATTCTGGGAAAATGAATCCAGCTCAATCAAAATTGGTTTGAAAATGAAAAATTGGTCTCGAATTTTAGAGCAGAATACAATTTAGGAGATAAGGAGGCTGGATTCTCTGGACTTCAGGTCCAGATTGAGGCTGGCATTTGAGCCACTGTACTCATGAATGACCAGGAGACAGGAGGCCTTCACTGACCTAAATCAAGGCCTAATAAAACTAGACATAGCATACAACTGGTCAATGGTCACGCAGCGATAATTAGGCTAACCATTTGAGACCAAATTTACAATTTTTAAACCAATATTGACCGTGCTTGAGTCATTTTCGCATATTGCCAGAATGTTTTCTTTTCTTGGACGGTTGATAATTGCATCAAATCAGGTAGGCCTACTAAAAATTGCAATTTATTAATCGAGCTTTATTTTCCAAAGCTTACCCAAGTTACCTTTTTTCCAGCTTTACAGATAAAATTTCTGGGAAAAGGCGAGGTGAAGTGGACCGAAAATGAAGACGTTAGGCAGAATGATGGCAACACAAGGTCAGAGAATGTGGTTTATTCGGGAGATGAAGAGTACTTCTCTTTCAAGTACAACTTGGCTGGAGGAGGGAACAGTGAGTTTAGATAATCTAAATTATTATCCATATATTATTATGTTTATTATTCATCCAAGCAAAGAAGACCCTCTGGCAAGATGGGAAAATGACTCCAGCTCGGTAAATATCAGTTCAAAAATTATAAATTTCGTCTAAAATTATTGTAGATCAGAATTTTTCCTAGAATTTGAGACCAAATTTATCATTTTCGAATCAATATTGATCGAGCTGCTGTCATTTTCCCATCTTGTCAAAATGTCTTCTCTGCTTGGACAGACTTAAGTCAATGTTTGTTATCACAAAGGTCTTCAGACCAATTAATAGCATTGCCGGTAGCTATCCGGATAGTAAGGAATTTGAAATTAAATGTTAAGCTGATTGAAAGGGTTGTAATAACAAATCTTGTCAAGAGGAAAACAGTAATTATCAAGTTAATATGAGTCATCTATATCTATATAAGCGAAATGGCACTGACTGATTCATTCATCACCAGAACTAAAAATCCACTGAACCAAAAGCGTTCAAATTTGGCAGGCATGTTCAGTTGGACGTTTAGATGCGCGCTAAGAACGGATTTTAAAAACTTTTCAAGGATACGCCAAATATTTTAGTTTTTCTAGAGTTTTTCGGCGTTTTCCTAATTTTTTCGAGAACCAATCGGTAGAAAATGTTGATATTTGGTGGGCAGGTTCAAATAAGGTCTAGAAATTTAGTGTTAAAATATTTTTGCAATTCATTCAAGATTACGCCAGTAATTGAGTTTTCAAAATTGTAGTTTTCAAATTGTAGAACCAATTGGTAGAAAATGTTGATATTTGGTAGGTAGGTTCAGATAAGGTCTAGAAATGTTGTGTTGAGAAATTTTTGAATTCCGCTCAAGATTACGCCAGTAATCAGGTTTTTCAAAATTGTAGTTGTGTTGCGGGTTGCATATCTTCCGCCTTGATACGACCAATCCTAACTGTAAATTGAATGGTTCAGCGAGATTATAGATGAATTAATTTGAGAGATATTGAATCAAGTTTCAAACTATGTCCGATATACTTCCCAAGGTTACGCTTATTATAAGCGTTTTACTATTTTTTGAATTTTCGGAGTTTTTCTTAGATTTTTCTAGAACAAATTGGCAGAAAATGTTGCAATCAGGTAAACAGGTCCAGATTAGGTGTAGAAATGTTGTTTGTTTCAGCTGACACTGACAGAGGTTTTGCAGGCGAGCGAAGCGAGCCTGTTTGACTCACTTACACTGCCTATACGGTCGGGGGTCCAATGGGCTGAGCCCCCTGGTTAGGCGGAGAAGGCGAGCGAAGCGAGTTATGTAATAAAACTTCAATATGCCAATATTTAAAAAACAATTTTCTTTTTTTTTCTTAAGAATTTGTCTCTGTTTTATGGCGGTTAAACGAGACTACATCTGAAATATCTCCGAGTCGTCATTTTCCCAAAATGTCTTCTCTGCTTGGACAGATTAATAATGTACTGTTTTTGTTCGATGTTGAGGCGAGCTGGAGATAGCGGCCGGTGCTCACGAGTACCCGTTCTCGGCGAGTCTGCCCCCCTTGCTTCCCTCCTCGTTCGAGGGCGAGCGCGGTCATGTGCGGTACACGGTCACGGCCACGCTGGACCGGCCCTGGAAGTTCGACCAGCACGAGACAGCTGTATTCACGGTGGTGACACCGGTTGATCTTAACTACAACCTCAAGGCTAAGGTAAGCCAACACATACTTCATACTTGATATGGAATTCATGGACATCCCCTTACTTCAAACCCTTAAAAATTCATGATTTCATAAGAATCTTCAATGTCCACTTCTTTGTGTGCAGTTGTAAAGTTATAGTAGTAATTTTGAAAATTAAACTTTAAAACTTAGGGCTATTTAAAATAATTGAAAAATAAAATGAGATTCAAATACCCGTTTAAAAATTATAAAATTTTAAAATCAACTTTAAAATTATTAATGCACAAAC
This sequence comes from Sogatella furcifera, assembly GCA_017141385.1. Taxonomy (NCBI): domain Eukaryota; kingdom Metazoa; phylum Arthropoda; class Insecta; order Hemiptera; family Delphacidae; genus Sogatella; species Sogatella furcifera. Next base: position 13,696,549 of record CM029553.1, read on the forward strand.
ATGTTTCGGGACAATTAGTAATACTGATTCTAGCTTGTTTTTTTTTGCAAAATATTAAACAAATCACACATCATTGACTTAGGCTTGATGAGGTGATCACAATCAAATCTTGATTTCATTCAAATTTTTCTTGCCAGAATGTCGTATTTTTCAAAAGACTTTAATACAGAATGACCTACGGGAATCTAACGGTTTTCAATGTAATAATACTCGGCCATTTTTGAAATTACTGTATATTTTTTATAAGAAATCAAATCTCTACAAGTAACATTTAAGTTGGCAAAGTTCATTAACTGCAATTTAGTAATATGTGAAAAACTAGTAGTTCTGTGAACAGTAGACCTCACGAAGTCACCCATGAATGGGGCATTATTCATGAAGGGAATACTTAGTTATGTTGAGTTTCAAGTTTCATTAATTGCATGCGTCATTGAATGCAATTAATAATAAACTCGACAGCTGGTTCATCATGAATAATTCTATAGTGTGAATTCTCCTATGTTCAGAAGTATAAATGTATATAGTAATATTTTTGTATGGAGGTAATTCCTTTTCCTTTCATATTATCCTAAAATGCAATATTTCATGAGACCTTACATATACATCGACGCGCAATTTCAAGCGGAACATTCCTGTCAAATTTCATCAGAATCTATTGCCGCTTTTTGTCGTAAATGCGGAACAAACAAACATAAAGAGAAATGCAAAATCGTCGTCTTGAATCTAGACCTCACTTACGTTCGGTCAATTATGACGTCAAAGTGATGTCCATCAATTTGAATGCAGGACTTAAGTCTCTTCTCAAAATCCTCCCTCACACGGAGGACTAACATTTCTGCAGTGATAGCAGCAACGTCTTGAATGATTGCATTCTTCAACTCGTCCACATTTCGTGGCTTGGAGAATTATATTATAATGAGCTTTGATTCAGTGTTGAATAATCTGTTATACAGTAGTTTCAAAAATGTCCAAGTATTATTCCATTGGTGTATACTGTTTATATGCACTGGTATATACTGTGTGTAACTATCTTCTGTATAATTATATCTATTTATTGTACCAAACACTGAAATCAGATGTTGTCAACTAAAATGAGATGAATTTGTTTGTTCAGGAGCCGGTTAAGATGGACGTGGAGAAATCGTTCTGCTGTTGCTGGTGCAAGTCGGGTCCCCTGCAGCTGGCTCTAGCCATGCCTCATTCGGGATTTGTGCCCGGCCAGTCGATGCCGATCACCCTTGAAGTTGACAACGGCTCCAATGTCACTGTCGACAATGTCGTCGTCAAACTTGAAAAGGTAGGCGCAATCCAAGCTTAGTAGATTCAGGTACAAGGTTGGCCATCATCCATAACAGCCCCGAGGTACACTTAAGAGTGTAAGTATACCTATATTCATGATTAGACATGTATAATTGGTTCCACGGATACTAGAATACATGATAGGGATTATGCACAGTTTTTAGCCAAAAAACAGCTGGTTGTGATGTTTCACAAACCCAAGGTGTTTAGAATAGTAGAGGTGGGGCGGAGTGAAGCAGCTGGATGTGAAAGTTATAATTTTGACATCACGGATTTCCTCTAGTCAAAAATTTAGCATTGATTTCCCTATCCTAGACAAAAAATTGAGCACTTTTTTACAAATTTACAAATTACAGAATTGTTTGATAGGTAAATTTCTTATATAAGCTTGTAGAGAATTTCAAGACCTACATTTTGAGTAATTCAAATCGAGAATTCAATTTTGAGTAATATTTACTTAAATTTAACATGAGAAAATGTCCGTTAACGTGTCTCGGGAATGCTCTGCAGCTGGGCTGATGCAATTAATAGTAGAAATGCTATTATAAGATACATTTATAATAGCATTGCTATTCATAATTTGCTTTAGTCCGGCTGCAGAGTATTCCCGAGTACATTAACGTGTCATTATTGGTTATAATAATTTATTTTTATTATTTACTGTTACAATTATGACTTATCAAGTATTTTAAGCAAAGGTGACAAGTGGATGATGATGTTTAGTGAATGAATGGTGATGGATGATGAATGTTTACATTACAATTTGAACTTTGAAAAACACTTTTCACTTTACAAAATCCTGAATTTTGATTGAGCTCTCTGTTAATAATGAAAATCTAATCAAAAACAATGTTCAAAAACTTTTGCAATTTTGAATGAACTGGAAAAATTTTAGACCAAAATAGAACCAAACTAACAAGAAGCCATTACAGCTGACTAATTATTAATTTAAACTCAAACTGTATATCAGAATGTTTCCTACAATTAAGACTCAATGTATTATTTTTAAACTAATACTGACCAGGCTGAAGTCATTTTCCAATCTTGCCAGAATGTCTTAGTTGGTTTGAGAGAGTATACTGTGATATGTTATTTTATTCATTATATTGCTTGTATTATGTATTACTTGTTTGATTTTTTGTTGATGTTAGGTGCTGAACTGGAAGGCGCGTGACCCGCAAACCAGACAGCGCAGCGATCGAGTGGAGCTGTCCAAACTGGCTCTGGAGGGCGTGGGCGCAAACGGTAGCAAATCGTGGACTCAGCTGATGCCCATACCCAACTTGCCGCCCATCAACCTAGACCAGTGCACCATTATCAACTGCTCCTACACGCTTACCGTTAGTACCCATCTATCATATTCAATCCATTTCAAATCTTGTCTCAAGAATTTTGTTACTATAGCAAGCTGTGTGTGACTTCCAGAGGGTATACTGTAGATTTTTGTGACTATTTCGGAATTTAAATCGCCCGAGTTTGAAGTTATGGTCTGTCCAAGCAAAGAAGACCTTCTGGTAAGATGAGAAATGACTCCAGCTTGGTCAATATGTGTTCAAAAATTATAAGTTTTGTTTCAAATCGTAGGAAACATTTAGAGATCAAATTCATAATTTTTGAAACAGTATCGACCGAGCTGGAGTCATTTTCCCATCTCACCAGAATGTTTTATTTGCTTAGATAGACTATGTCCATCTATCTTATTCAATCCATTTCAAACCTTGTCTCAAGAATTTTACTGTGTGTGACTCCCAAAGGAAGACCTTCTGGCATGATGATAAAATGACTCCAGCTTGGTCAATATGTGTTCAAAAATCATGAGTTTTGTTTCAAATATTGTAGGAAACATTTAGAATCAAATTCATAATTTTTGAACCAGTATCGACCGAGCTGAAGTCATTTTCCCATCTCACCAGAATGTCTTCTTTGCTATTCAATCTATTTCAAATCTTGTCTCAAGAATTTCGTTGCTATAGCTTAATGTCTTCCAAAGAGTATGCAATAGATATTTGTAGCTATTTCGGAATTTAAATCACCTGAGTTAGAAAATGCAGTACAAAAGAAATATTTTGGTGGCTCGTTGGAGGAGTGATAAAGCGCCGGTCTGATAACCAGGTGGACTCTGGTTTGAGTCTTAACCGGGTAAAAATTCTTTAACCACAGCACAATCACATAAATACGGCCACCCTGTCTTTCGGAGGACAATAAGCCGTCGGTCCCGACGGCTTAAATTAACCCTAAAAAGTAGTCGTCATCTATCATCCATGTTATCACCCATGCTTAAGCCTATAGGCTCATGTGGGCTTCACCCTCATTAATAAAAAAAACCTTGTTTGGACTATAATTTTGAACAAAATTGGGAACGAGATAGTGAGGGCTAAGTCTACTACTACTACTACTACTCCATGGCGCTACAGCCCATTTAGGGCTTTGGCCTCCTCTAGAATGCCTCTCCATTCTTCTCTATCGGCAGCTTTACGTCTCCAACCCCTAACACCTAGTTGACGGAGATCATCTTCCACATCCTCAAGCCAGCGCTTTCGTGGTCGTCCTTTCAGCCTTCTTCCTCCTGGGTTACCCCTGTACACTCTTTTAGCAGCTCTTGTGTCATCCATTCTCTCCACGTGACCCAATCAGCCTCACTTTAATCTCATCAACAATTTGAGATTTTTTGTTGTGGGCTAAGTCTATGCCTGTTTTTCCGGTCCTCATCATAATTATTATTTTGTATTATGAATAAATTATACAGGGTGACACAGAGAAATGGAAAATTTTGAAGAAACTTACAAGTAAATGAAGAAAATCTAATCATTATCTTTATTGCTAAAAATATGAAGTAAAATCGTTGCAATAAAAGTTGATAGTCCTAGCAATAAAATTGACACTTTTTAAAGATAATTCTAGCTTAAAATTGTTCTAGCAATAAAATTGACACTTTTTAAAGATAATTCTAGCTTAAAATAGTTCTAGCAATAAAATTGACACTTTTTAAAGATAATCTACTTGAGATAACGAAAAATCAAACATATCTATAAACTTCTGTAAGCAAACAGTGAAATTCAACATGCATGGCACTACAATGGGAATAGCAGCGATAACTTCTTGAATCCTTGTTTTCAACTCAATGATTGGTTTTGAGCGTGAATTGTTCACTTTACTTTTCAAATAGCCCCACAAGAAAAAGTCGCACACAGTGCTTCGACGTTTGAAAGGTCGTCCGTCATCTCAAGGACATTATCTATACAAAATTGACATTTTTATTGTTGAACTATAAATGGCAACTATTTTACTTCATATTTCCACCAATGATCACATTTCCTTCATTTACGTACGTCACTTGAAAATGTCCTGTTTCTCTGAGCCACTCTGTATGATATGGAGGGAGGTGCTGTTGTTTTTGGAAACAAGTTTTAAGTTTGAGAATATATTATACCGTATGAAATTATAACGTTTATAATATTACCTTTAAATTATATGAATGAGCAAGTTAGAGCCCACTGTTATTTTGGGGGAGGGGAATATTTCTCATACAGAAAATATATCCCTTAAACTTTGATGTGCGTTCTTTTAGAAACAGCCGTTAATTTTCAATGTTTCAGGCAACAGCTGAGGTGAGTGGTTGCCACAGCAATCTGTCAATGGAGTTGCCCATATTCCTGGGCACAGTGCCCATCTACCAGCCGCCATCAGCTGATTCCCAGCTATCAGCTGATTCTCAGCCATCGGCGCCCCCGTCCGACGCTACGATCGGCTTCAACCTACCAGCTGACAACTCCAACTCTCTTTATCCAACAATCAGTGAGTCGATAATGCATCACAAGTTGAAGTATTTGTAGAAAATCTATTTCCAAATTTCAGAGAAAATAGCTTCTGCCTGTTTGGCAGCTGTTCTATTGAATGCATACAGCGTTTTTGTTTCAAGGTATAGTCTGTCCAAGCAAAGAAGACCCTCTGGCAAGATTGGGAAATGACTCCAGCTCGGTCGATATTGGTTCAAAAAATATTGATTTGGTCTCAAATTATAGATCAAATTGTTTCCTACAATTTGAGACCAAATTGATAGTTTTTGAATCAATATTGATTGAGCTAGAGTCATTTCCCCATCTTGCCAGAAGGTCTTCTTTGCTTGGACAAACTATACGTTCCGACAGCCTGACAGTCGAACAGCTGTAGCCAATCACAGCTCTTATCTTCTTCTTAAGTTCATACATCAAGAGCTGTGATTGGATACAGCTGTTCGACTGTTATATGAGCTCAAGCACAAGACAAGAGCTGTGATTGGCGACAGCTGTTCGATTGTCGGACCGTTACAAATAAAGGAAACCCCACATATACTAGAATACACGGTGGGTATCATAAGCTTGATGCGCGGTAGATTGACGTTTCTGGAGCCCACAAAAAATCAGTTTTCTATAAATACCTTAGATAGTCTTTATAGTTCCCTACGAAAAATAGTTCTTAATCAGCTGACACTTTATGTAATTCAATTTTTTCAGTTTTTTGTGAGCTCCAGAAACTTCATAACTAGCTGGTTTTTGGCTAAAACCTGCGCATGATACCATAGCTTCCTTTCATAGAAGGCCATGGCCTAAAAATTGACAACTATGTAGAGTAGGAAATTGGGTCCATTTAAAAGCATTGAAATCCAATCAGCTCAAATCATAAACTATTTTAATGAATAACAGTCTATTCTTAATATTTCCTGCTAATCTCCATCACAACCTATTACAAAAAACATAAAAGGAATTCTATACGAAGAGTTTCATGAACGTTTTTCATGGAAATTAAGCTCAAAAGAGAGAAAAACCAAGGCAACCAACATGCATGATTTGTAATGCTTTCATATGAAAAGACTGTGTCTACGGTGCGACGTTGCCATATTATTAGGGCAGGGCCTTCTTTTAAAGGAACCTATGATTATACTTACCGTGTGTTCTTGTTTCCGTGGGAAACCCCACGTTTAGGAAGCGTTTATAGTGGGTTATTGAAAGATAAAATTAAGAATGAGATGGAACTGAATATATTTAACTGTCCGATCCCACTAGACGTCAAACCTGCAATCATAAGATAGTAGAACTCCGAAAAAGCAAAACTGTGATTGGTGCGTCTCTCCCCCCTTAGATTTTGCATGACTTTCAAATATAGAGATAATAAGAGTATTTTATAATTCTATTGAATTGATCAATTTATAATTCTGATATTGAAGACAAATATTTATTATCTTCAATAATATTTACAAAACATTCCCTTCTTAATCTCCTTTAAATTTTTCAAATAAAGTAGTACATGATTGAATGTTTTCAAAACACAAATTAATCTACTTCTGGAGAATTTCGATTAGAAATTACATTATTCTATCTGTTATAAATATATTTTTCTTTTTTCAGCTACACCATTTTTACCTCAGCCTGATGTCACTGCAGCTCAATAGATTTTTTATCGATAAATACTGCATTAACTTTTATGAGATTTTTATTTGAAATAATTATATAATTCACAATCAAACTTTGCGGTACTAAACAGACTCATGATTTCAAATAATCATGAAGGCTGCTTGCCATGAGAATAATTGCCATAAATTAAATTGATTTCAAACTTTTAAAGATTAAAAACTATTGTTTAGTATGATGATGTAAAATCATAGGCGAAATAGTATTAAAAAAAAGCAAAATAGTATCTAGTTGTTCCCTACTCGCTTGGATTGATATAATTTGAATTTGATTCAACTTGGTTCGCCAATTGGTTGCTTGGTTCGCTACAATTTGGTTCGCCAATGAAGTGGGACGATTTGAATAAGCAACAGGTTGTTCAAGAAATTGCATTTTTGTTATTTTTTCATTATAAATAGGAAGTAGAAATATTGCCATTTAGTGTACAATAAGTCAAAAACCATTTTTTTAAATATATCATCTTCCAAATGTCCTCCATTGGAATCTATGCACTTTTGCAGCCGCGCCTGAAAGAAACGGGTAGATATGCCTTGGCCCCCTCGCTCTCCAGACTTATCAACCTTTGACTTTTTTCTATGGGCCTACCGGCTACTTGAAAACGAGAATTATTCAAAGCGATCCACCCAGAAATATTCTCAACGGATTCGAGATGAGATTGGAGGATTACCACTCAATATGCTGCGAAATATCATGGGAAACTTCCAGGCCCGGCTGCAAAACTGCATAGATTCCAATGGAGAACGTTTGGAAGATGATATATTCAAAAAATAATTTTTCAATTATTGTACACTAAAAGGCTTCATTTCTACTTTCTATTTATGATGAAAAAATTACAAAAATACAATTTCTTAAACAACCTGTTGCTTATTCAAATCGTCCCACTTCATTGGCCAACCCTATATAATCATGAATATAGCCTAATATAATTTATGGATACAAATTACAATTTAAATCAGTGTAATTTCCAGTAGATAAAAAAGTACAGTCTGTCCAAGCAAAGAAGACATTCTGGAAAGATAAAAAAATCACTCCAGCTCGGCCAATATTGGTTCAAAAATTATAAATTTGGTCTCAAATTATAGAAAACATACTGATTTTGAGCCAAATTAAAAAAATTTTAAACCAATATTGATCCATCTGTAGTCATTTTCCCATCTTGTCAAAATGTTTTCTTTGCTTGGAAGACTATATCTGTGACTCAGTCTTCCTTTGTCGTTAATTTCTTCTGTAGAAAGCATTAATTTTAGAAAAAAACAATGCAAAGATTTTAAATCTAATTTCTTTATGATCTTTTTTGAAAGTAATTGGTTTGCATGATAGTTTTTAAAAATTGAAAAATAATAAAATGTGTTACAGCTAGTTAACTTTCGTATTAATATATTTGAAAAGATTTTGTAGTAAAAGAAATATTTTCATATTTAGTTGTTCAATCAAATATTAAATGATGATTCAATATTAAAGATGGAAGAATTATTAGATATTTCAGTACACCAACTGCTGGATGATTATATAGCAATAAATTCGAATTGAATATTATTATAAGATTCAATATTAATTGTATCAAACTCTGTTATGATTAACTTTGATAAAGATCTGATATAACCAAATAATAATTATACGACCAAAGAATAACTCGAATAATTTTTGATTGTTGTACTTGAATGTCTTATTATGTAATCTCAACAATTTTATAATAATAATGTGCTACTAGTGTCAAATATGTTATATGTTTGGAAAAATTAGAAGATGCCTTGATATATTATAATAACAAACAAGCTCAAATATGATAAAAAAGTGAGAGTAGCTCGTTTTTTTATTAAAGATTGTCATTAAGCCATTGTTATTGGCCTATAATAGCTCTGATATGAATGAATATTAATCCAAAAACAAAATTCAAAATTCGAATTTCACCACCAGCTGTTGGGTAACCCGAAAAATTCAAAATTAGAATTTTTCCGCCATAAATGCCCTGACAATGTTGAAATCCTATACCATATTAGAAGAAAAATATTTTTAGGGCTAGTTATATTTGTAGGGCTTTCTAGGGCTAGTTATAAAAAATCCTCCCAAATTGAAAAATATAACGCATAAACCCATAAAATGGGTTTGTCCAAAGTTATTGTGAATTGAGTATAGAAACGGCCAACAATTGATAAAATGCGCACAGCAAAGAATGTTCTATTATTGTAAATTATTTTTGTGATAGGACTGTTTTTCATGTAGCTAATGATATACTATTCATAAAATAAGGTTCTAAAACAATTGACAGCAATAAGATATGTATTTTACGTATATGTAATGAACTGATTTGTAATAGACTAGTGATTCTCAGATATAAAATTTATTCTAAATACTAAATTTGTAGAGTTGAGGGTAATATTGTGAAATCTCTTAATGATAACAAAAATAATATTGTCAAATTTAACTCCAATAATATAAACTCTGATTCAGGACCAGGTTTCATGTTTATCCAACACATCATGGTGCTGTATCTAAGATATATTATTAAATAAAATGAAATATAAAATATTTACCCTTGTTCTATATATTATAAATAATATTTATATTCAACATTTTTCTAAAAATGAATTCTGCTGTAATTTTATTCAGTGGGATATCCTACCATTGATAGAGTAGTAGAAGCCACGGATACTCGGAACACTATTCTAGTATCCGTAGTAGAATCTGTTTATTACATACGTTATTCAAGTTTTCGAAATAATATTAGAATTGAAAATATTATCAACTCATTTCAATTTGTATTTGTGTGCTTTATTTTTTTTAATGATTATTTGTTACTGTGCGTGATTTTTATATTTTCTATCACAATTTTTCATCTTTACTTAGCTGAATCACCATTATTTTATTTTTCCCAAAAAAATCAAGTAGGCCTAATATGTATTAATGTATTATTTATCTTATATCCATTTATAATTTGATTATTCCACTTATGTTCACTTTCTATTAATTTATATGAATTATCCAATCGCGAAAACACCTGAATTGTTAATTATTTTTTGAATTTATATTATGTTGGCAGCTATTCTTAACCATGTTTAGCTTATTCGTTGTATCTTCTCTATTAATATTGTGCAGCTATACCATTATTTGTATAAAAGATATTAAAACATTTATTTTTCTGAATATTGCCTCTTATTATGAAATAATACTTCAACATTTCCCTGTTTATAGTTTATAAAAATATCAGTTTTATATTATTGTCACGTCGCAGGAGAATGGACATAAAGTCGGTGGAACATGATCTGAGTTTGCCATCGCGGATGAAATTAGGAATATTTTTAATCTTTATTGTTATTGTTATGAGGGTGAAGCCCACATGAGCTCATAGGCTTGTGCGTGGGTAATGATATGGATGATAGATGACGACTACTTTCAGGTAGTCGGGACCGACGGCTTATCGTCTCCTCCGAAAGACGGCGTGGCCGTATTTATGTGATTGTGCTATGGTCAAAAAACTGTTTCCCGCTTGGGACTTGAACCAGGGTCCACCTGGTTATCAGACCGGCGCTTTATCACTCCTCCAACGAGCCACCCAATCTTTCTATGCATAATTTATTATTATTGAGATCAAAATAACATTCATTTTATACTATATCCCATTCTATTGCCATAATTCGGCAATGTAAAATCCCTTCAAGCAGGGCTTCATTTCAGGGGAAGCGGCGCTCCCTTACCGTACCTTTTTTCCCAAGAAAAAAATTATTAACAACGATTTTCCATGTTTGGTTTTTATTTTTAATGTTATTTTCGTCAGTAACTAATTCTAAACGTTTATTAACTTTTTATAACTTTTTTCAGAACATAATATAGCTAGAAGATATAGGTGCTATTTCAGATAATATTGCTATTTCAGAATTAAAGGTGGACGCTAATGCATTAAGTACCGTCCGTAGGCATCGGCTGAATTCTAATGAGCGGCGTCAGCGCAAGGTGCTACTATCTTTACCATTTCCAAATGCGTCACCCAACACGTCGGTATGGTTGTGCCAAGAACAGAAGAGCCTATTGCAAGATGGCGGAGGGAAGTGAGAGTGTAACCACGCATGCGCAGAACTGAAAATTCTAGGGTAAAATCACTTCGGCCAACCTACCGTTTTTACACTAATCGTTATCATATCGATTTCACGAATTAAAATTCATTTCATTTATTTATTGACACATAGCACAAATCATAACATAATTATGAACTGAGACATAAAAAATTTTCCAAGCCTATAATTATTATTTCTTCCTAAATTTGGTTATACTGGAACAATTTTCATTTCGACTACTGGCAGCACTGAATGGTAGCCATGTTGCCAAAGGCTTTTCTGTTCTGTGCTTGACACAACTATAGCGTTAATGCACTGATTGTCTCAAAAATGCACTGAACGTTTTTAGAATGGCACGTATTGTAGGCGGCGCGGTCTCCCCACCACTTGATTACACTACCGTTCCTCCTTCATTCTTTAAAATTGTATTATTAGTTTTATAAAGAACAGCTAAAAAAAATTGCCCAGATTTGCTGAAACTGCGCTCCAATTCAAGTGTGATTTTTTTTCAATTTTCCGAGGGAGGGGGGCAGACCCCCCGGTGAGTCAGCTAGTTCACCCACCGCTCACATACCTCTTTTTTAGAAATCAAACACTGCCTATAAGCGACTTAAGACCCCTGTCACATCAACTCTGAAGTTTTCAGAGTGCTATCTACTGATTGATTATTGAAATAACTCTGCTTCAGTACCTCTTTCACGTTGACTTGAGACAACGTAGAAAAACAGGCCTGCTATTAGTCTGTCATCTGTCCAAGCGAAGAAGACCCTCTGGCAAGATGGGAGAATGACTTAAGCTCGGTCAATTTTGGTTTAAAAATTATCAATTTGATCTCAAATTGTAGGGAACAAATTGATCTTTTATTATTAAGACCAGGTTCATAGTTTTTTAACAAATATTGACCAAGCTAGAGTCATTTTCCCACCTTGCCAGTGGGACTTCTTTGCTTTGACAGACATTACTGTTGCGATGTGATGACAAACCATAGCAACGATACGACACAGTCCCGACGAAAATCATTAACGACACTAACGTAGGCTACACATACGCATTGCCAATGCTATGACGTTTCCACGCTACGCTGTTTATAGGTTGAGGTTTGTCATGGCCAGGGTAGTCTGTCCAAGCAAAGAAGACCCTCTAACAAGATGGGAAAATAACTCCAGCCTGATCAATATTTGTTCAAGAATTATATAAATGTGGTCATTATAGTAGATCAAATTGTTCCCTACAATTCGAGATCTAATTGATAATTTTTGAACAAAAATTGACCAAGCTTGAGTCATTTTCCCATCTTGCCAGAGGGTCTTCTTTGCTTGGACAGACTATAATAATCTAGGCCTAGTGTTCAGACAGGACTAAAATCAATAATGGTACAAGAAATAAAATTATTAACCAACAGTAAATATTTACCAACAACTATTCTATTGAAGATTCTATTGAAGACAGGACTAAAATCAATAATGGGCCAAGAGGTACAAGAAATAAAATTATTAACCAACAGTAAATCTTTACCAACAACTATTCTATTGAAGATTACAATATCAACAAGAGAATTCCACCATATTGGTTCAAGTCTCACAGAATTCAACACTTTTGGTAGAATTTTTATATAATACAGCGTCTCTACATAAAAATACAGTAACGAACCTAATCATTAACAGTGCTTGAATCACACATAGTAACTCAATAGCTATGATATTTCAAAAAAGAACTTCATTAATGTCCAAGTGGATTATTTATAACAAAACAACTTTGGAAATTTTATTCAATAACTTCATAATTTTTCATCAAGAGCCTTATAGAACTTGAATAAATCAGGTTTTCAGATTTATGAAGGGAAATAAAAATGGATAAATTGACTACAATTCATTGTAGGTACTTAATTGAAGCACCTATCTTGGAAAGACTGCTAAATGCATTATTTCATAAACAAATTATCCAACAAAATATTGATTTTCGACAGTTTATAAGTGAACGCACATAAAATTTGAGCTAACTTATCAAATTTATAAATAAAAATATTTTTACTCCAAATATGAAATATTTTAAGTGCTTACTTATTCAAATATCAAGGACTTCTTTAAAATTATTGATTACTGTCAGATTTATTTTTAAAAATTGAAATTTTAGCAAAACAAAACTTAGGCAATGTATCTACAGGTCAATGCCCTTCCAAATCAATTATTATTTTCTTTAGAATTTATTATTTTGAAAAGACACATCTGATCAAGCTTACTTGATTTGACTTCCTGAACAAGTTGAACAGTTAGTTTTCAATAACATAAGTTTAATAATAATTATTATAGTATTTAAAGTATACAATATTCCATTCATATTCCGATAATTATACAATAGCAAAATTTGAGTAAGAGCCATTGATAAAATTTTGTAAAGTATTAAACTCCTTTTGCAGAATACTGAAGCGCAATAGAATCAACCATAAGGGTGAAAAATTTATTTCAAAAGTTTTAAATATTCATGGTTTCTCAAGGTATGTTTCACAATGTTTTTTATAAAAATTAAATCCCGAAATACCTTAGTTTGATTGGTATATAGTTTTCTAACTTCCGGAATAACTCAAGAAGAATTTAAAAAGAAAAATCAATTAAAAAACATATTTTGTGGGACAGCTATCACTAGAATTTATTCAACTAAATGCACATCTAAAAGAGCACAAAGGGATTTTGGGATCGGCTGGTAACCATCAGGGAAATGAATAACAACTGGAAAGTAGTATTCAATGCTAAACAAGAACATAACTCGAACACCTTTAGTACGGTATCTACTGGGAAAACGAATAAAACACAGTAGCGTCCAATAGCAGCTACTAACCATGTCACACTAGCTACTCAGTAGTAGCAAATATCTTGTTAGCAGCTATAGTCTGTCAATGCAAAGAAGACCCTCTGGAATGACGCCAACTTGGTCAGTATTGGTTCAAAAATTATCGATTTGGTCTCAATCGTAGGAAACATTCTGATCTACAATTTGAGACCAAATCAATATTTTTGAACCAATATTGACCAAGCTGGAGTCATTTTCTCATCTTGCCAGAGGATCTTCTTTGCTTGGACAGACTTTAAGAGTGAGCGTTCACCCTCAAGCCACGTTCCACACTATACGATTTTTGGACGTCCGGTTTCCTTAATAAATTTTACCTTATTGAACATAGCTTACCAAACACATGATGTGTCCCTGTGCACATCATATGTTTGACAAACTTCATTCAATCTATTGAAATTGATAAGGCCGGTATTACACTATAATTGTGGTATGATCATAATATGAAAAGAGATGAAAATACGAAATCATATTTTCAGCTCTTTCCATAAAATGATCAGCAGATTAGGGCCGTGTCTCATAAACATTTACAGCTTGTTTTTCTGAAGAAAAACAATTGATCGGGAATGTAGATTCACCAATAAAACGTTCGATTTACAATGTTACAAATTTTGGAAAAAACAGCTGATATTGCAGATATTGAAAGTACATCAATGGCCGACCTCAAGGTTTCATATTACAATTTGGTTTATAGGTTATGATATTATTTTAACAACAAAAATTATTTCTATTAAAATTTCACAATAAAAACAATAATCGATATTTATATTCATAATAATTATATCAATTTATTCATCAAATCATTGCATTGGAAGCCAAGTTTTGGCTTTTTCATGCCATAACAAATAGCCAGCTGAGGTAATATTTCCGAATTATGGGAAACTTTTACGAGACAGAAACACCAATAAAATTCATGAATTATGAGTAATTGAGGATTGTAAATGTTTATGAGACACGGTCCAGATATGATCATAGAACTATTATCGTGTAATACCGTCCTCAAGAAACAAAGAATGGGACGTCCAGAAGTCAAAGGTTTGTGAAACCAAGGTAAGGATATGTCAGACCCGTTGAATAAATGTTTGCTATTGTCTACTTAGCTATAGAAAATTGTAAAATTGTTTGCTATATGATCCGTCCAAGCAAAGCAGTCATTCTGGCAAAATGAGAAAACTACTCCAGCTCGATCAATATTGGTTCAAAAATTATATGTTTGGCCTCAAATTGTAGAGTAGAATGTTTCCTACGATTGAGACTAAATCTATAATTTTTGAACCAATATTGACCGAGTTGAAGTATTTTTCCTAGCTTTCCAGAATGTCTTCTTTGCTTGGACAGACTATAATAAAGTTATTTCTATAACTTATTCGAAATAGCAAGATTTGTAGGGTCTGACATAGAACAATACAGTGTTGCATGTAGCCTATCTCAGTTGTTGGTTCATTTCCCTGGCGCGCGACCTAACCTAACCTAAGTAGAGCCGAATTGCTGGTTCCAGACACGGTAGCGATCAAGAAGGCTGTGGCACGTCGAAGGCCTGGTCCGTTGCACGGCCTTCATCACATCAGCGTCGGTGATAGTGCCCAAATTAAGGGGCTCCAGCTCACTACCTGAACACACAAACAATGCATTCAATTTTTAATGTTCACTTTATTATCACTTCATTATTGGTTGCCATGACAAAATTTTGACATTTAATTTTTTCTTATTCTAAATTTCAACTGAAAATTTAATATTTTCGGTCATGGAAAGTTATTTTGTGAAGTGTTTCGGTTATTAGTTAATATTATGTATTGAATTCTAAAAAATCTGTCATTTTAAATGACTGGAAGAACTATAACCATGGTGATCGCTAGTAAAGTATAATAAATTGATTATCAACCAAAGTATTATAGTCAGTCCAAGCAAAGAAGACCCTCTGGCATGATCGAAGAATGACTTAGGCTTGGCCAATTTTTGGTCAAAAATCATCAATTTGATCTTAAATTGTAGGAAGTAATTTGATTGAATTACTATTAAGACCACATTTATAATTCTTGAATAAATATTGACCAAGTTGGATTGGCTTGAACAAATATTGAACAATTATTCACAGGGGGGTCTTCTTTGCTTGGACAGACTATACTAATGTATAATAGATCAATTATTAATCAAAGTACCTTTTAATAGTTATTTGTGCATCTAGGGACTAAATTCTCCCTGACAGGAAACTGTAGTTGTTACCCGAGGGTGACAATTTCCAAGGGGGAAAAAGTAATCTAGTCCAAAGATGCACACAACATTTTCATCACAACTAGTTTCGAACTTCTTTGTCATTTCAAGTGAAATTGAAAAAAATAAATAAAATTCACTTGAAAATGCCTTTAAACTTAGGGTAGATTGTAACTAGCCATTGTATTATTAGGTTGTAATAATTACAGTTTACAGTTGTACAGTTAATCATTAGGTTGTATTGTTTGTTGCCATTTTATTAGGCCCTGGGCTTGCATTAAAGGGGGATGTATGTTCTAAGTCAAGCTGTACCGTAAATCAGGAAATGGCCGAGATATGGGAAATTATTATTTTACTGCTTGGTTTTGAATCAAATTATACATGAATGATTTGTCGTTAATATGATTGTGATGGTTTACATCACATGTTTATAAAGAAATTAATTTAGAATAAATTATGAAAAACCAGTTCAGTTTTCTAGTAACTTATAATATACTATAGTCTGTCCAAGCAAAGAAGACCCTCTGGCAAGATTGGAAAATGACGCCAGCTTGGTTAATATTTGTTCAAGAATTATAAATGTGGTCTTAGTAGATCAAATTGTTCCTACAATTTGAGATCAAATTGATAATTTTTGAACCAAAATTTATCGAGTTTGAGTCATTTTCCTATCTTGTGAGAGGGCCTTCTTTGTTTGGACAAACAATAGAAATTGATGATTGTGAATAAAGTAAAGTCTTGAGTAAGTTGGAACTAAATTTACTCAGTAAAATTAACTTAAAGAGGATCTTAGTATTTATAGAGAGATGTCTATTGGACCTTATTTATAAGAGAAAGGTCTATTCTTCTATGGAACAATTTATTCCAGTGGGAATAATCCTACATAACATAACTTAACTGAGCTTTGATTTAGAACTGAAAATTTGGGTTTTACTAATATTGTAAGTTATTAAATGTGTTCGCTTATAAATTCCAAGAGAAACAAATTTGTTAATTATTATCTATTGTAGGCTACACTCGTACGTGAAATGATTGAAAGAGTTATAATATATTATTATAATTTATAATGATTATAACATAAACATATTTATGATTCACGTATTACATGTATTTCAATGTGTATCTGATTATTATTATTTCGTATGGCTCATTTTGTGGGGTGTATCTGATGAGAACTGGTCAAAGTATGGTGGTATGATAGGCGTATTTCACCCAGCTAACCATTCAAAATATTTGATTAGCGTTAGCTCCTTTGGGATGGCTTCCCGTTAGTAAAGATAATCACTCGTTTCCAATCTCTGGAGAAATATTAATGTGTTGCATTATACTCTCGACTATCCATCTCAACATTATACTGTTAACTGGATATTTTTCAGAGGTGTTCTGCGCCATCGTTACGGAAGCTAGCTTATGGTTGAGGGGATTAACAAGTAACCACATTTCACCTCCATCCTGGTTGATTATTATTCATTTCTATTGAATAGTAGAGCGAATATGAAACTGGCAACCAGCTCATAGGCTTAAGCCCTTCATGGGCTGTTGAGCCATACATACACAGTCATACCTACATTATAATTATGTACTTTCAAATATGGACTAGCCTATGATGAGTAATCATCTTGAAAATACATTCTCTTCGACATTCATACATGGTGAAAAGTACTATTTTATGGAATAGAAGAAGGAAATTTACATTGTTTACTGGTTTCGAGAGCAGTGAAGGCTTTCCGCATTGTACACATGGCCGCTTCTTTACATACCAGTCTTATGTCACAACCGGAATAGCCTTCCATCGCCTGAAAAATTTTAAAAAAACTATTATTAACACATCTAATTGTAACTATTCTGTGTTTTTCGGATCAATCCTTCAACATTCATGATTTTTATAATAAGTTAAGAGTGGGCAGTAGTGAACGGCCAACTGCTACGGCAAAATCATGACCCATAGGAACAATGTAATTTCAATGTAATAGGAACAATAGGAACGATAGGAACAATGTAATAAACTCGTAATCAATCTCTTGGAACAGATAGCGCCGTTATTTATGGAGGGAATTGCACGTTCTTTATATCATTGGAAAGAGAACTAAATTCTCCAGGGGCGTTACTTCTCACTTTTTCGATTTTAAGTTCATTTCAATAATCAGAGTTCAATACTTTTTTAATTAATTATTCAATAATTATTAAAAGAAACTTAAAATCAAAAAAGTAAAAAGTCACGCCCCTGAAGAATTGAATTCTCTTTCCAATGACATGAAGAACGTGAAATTGTGTCCATAGATGGAGGCGCTATCTGCCCCAAGAGATTGATAAAGATTACATTGTTCCCTTTCCAATGATATGAAGAACGTGAAATTGTGTCCATAGATAGAGGCGCTATCTGCTCCGAGAGATTGATAAAGATTACATTGTTCCCTTTCCAATGATATGAAGAACGTGGAATTGTGTCCATAGATAGAGGCGCTATCTGCTCCAAGAGATTGATAAAGATTACATTGTTCCCTTTCCAATGATATGAAGAACGTGGAATTGTGTCCATAGATAGAGGCGCTATCTGCTCCAAGAGATTGATAAAGATTACATTGTTCTTTTAGGAATGTGAAAATGAAGGTTGTCAGATCCACAAGGTTTTTTGTATAACTCAAGTATGGTATTTAAAATACCATACTTGAGTTTCAATGCTCTGACAACCTTTGTTTTCACTTACCCAAATGATGGATAAGTTCCACAACATCTCTGATAAAAGTGTAAATTACATTGTTCTTATGGGGCTTGATTTTGCCGTTCGGCAGTTTGCCGTCCACTACCACCCAACCTTAATCACTTCCGAATCATTTCTTTGAGTGATAGAACTTTGGCTGAAACAGAAACTTGGACTTGGAACTTTGGACTATATTTAGATGGAAATTGTGCTGGAAATATCAAGGGCTAAGCCATTATTATAATAGATACATATTTAGCCATTATTTATAATTAGATTTATAAATAAATTAACAACAGATGGAACATAAAGACACACATCCTTACTTACTGTAAACATAAGCTCACTAGTATAGTCTGTCCAATCAACGAAGACATTCTTGCAAGATGGGAAAATGACTACAGAACGGTCAATATCGGTTCAAAAATTATAAATTTGGTCTCAAATTGTAGAAAACAATATGATCTACGATTGAAACTACATTTATAATTCTTGAACAAATATTGACAAAGATGGAGTCATTTTCCCATCTGGCCAGGACGTCTTCTCAGCTTGGACAAACTATACGATCAAAACCAATGAGATGCAATAGAAACACGAAACTGTATTTAAAGCATCACTCACTGGTCACTATTGAGTAGTTAATTTTTATTATGCCTTAATATATTTGTGATTTATACTTGTGAAAATGCAGTAAGATGAACTAATTACAATACAGTTGTGCCAAGCAAAGCACAGAAGGCCCTTTGGCAACATGGCTGCCATTCACTGCTGCCAGCAGCCGAGATGGAAATTTTCCTAATATAACCAAATTTAGGAAGAAATAGCCTAGTACGGGCTCAGACTATTTTTTCTGTTTTAAGTTTAGTTAATAATAGTTATGATTTGTGGCATCATGTCAATAATGAAATAAATATTTTCATTTGTGGAATTAATATGACTATGATCAGTGCAAAAACGGTAGGTTGGCTGAAGTGATTTTACATTGAGAATTTCACATCTGCGCATGCGTAGTTACACTCTAACTTCCCTCCGCCATCTTGGAAGAGGCTCTTCTGTGCTTGGCACAACTATACTGTGCTCTTTTCAATTTGTAAATTATTGTAAGTTATTGCACTTTTTCTTCTCCCGCGAGGAAATGAAAATTATTTATTTATATCTCTAATACTAAGTTATTAATTAATTTAGTGAATTCTCACCAATTGGCCAACTACCAGAGATGTATCTCTCTGATCTCGCTGATGATGTGATGTGCTTTCTGTAGCGCCTGCAGCATTTCGGCGGCCTCCTTTCGCTGCTGTCCAATATGCGGCGACTCAATTACCAGCTGATTGATTTTGTCGTTTTGATACAAATGCGTCACCAGCTCCGACTGCAGATTCTCCTTGACATGGTTGACCATAAAGTGCATAATCACTTTCGGTACACTGTCCTGTATGGATTTGCGCACTATGTAGAAGTAGGACTTGATGAGTCGCTCGATCACCTGGCAATCTCTCAGTTCTTTTTCGGTCATGCGACGCGTGGTGTCCGTTGTGAATGTGGACGGAGTGGGGGGTTCGTGTTCCGGGGATGGTTTCGGTTCCTGGACTCCGTTCACCATTGGTTCAGACGGCTCGTCAGGGGGTCGCTGGTTTCGCTGCGGCTGTTGTTTTGTATCGTTGGTCGACTGAAGGTTTGATCGAATCGAATTGGCCGGATTCAGCATGGTGGTAACCAGGGCAAACTCCTTACAGAAGTCGGGGTGTTTTGTATTGATGTAGGCCAACTCGATGGCTATCAAATTCTCCACCATACGATTGGTTGTCGGCAAACATTGTCGCAGCAGATTTGTCACCACGTCCATGATGTTCTCATGAAGTTTAGGGAAACGCAGAATCTCCTGTTGGTACTCAACTCCACAATGCTGGATGATGCGCTGCATCTCTTCGTGCACCAGTTCAACGCACCTGAGTGACGGATCCTCTAGACGACGAATTTGTCGCTTTACCAGCAATTCGAACGACACTTCCGGAACGAACAACGCCGGACGCGGCCCGGTCGCGTTGCGTATCGCCGTCAATATATCAAACTTGCTCAGTCCCGTCAACGGATTTATGTTCTTAAGTACGTTTCCAAACGTTTCATGAAATATGTAGCAGATTCGCGCACCTCCGCTCAGTTCCGACGTTTCAATGTGCTTGGCTGTACCGTCTATTGTTGAGCAGTAAGCGGTCGAGAATTTCGTGACAATCTGCAGAAGTGTTTTACCTTTATCCGAAATGTCTTCGCCATACGAGCTTGCCATAATATTGTATTGGCCAGCCAACACGTTGACTCTTGCTTTCAACTCGGGCAAACACTCTCTGATGTGATGCATCAACAGACGATTCAGTGTTTTGACTAGGTACGGTGTGCCGTTCTGTGTAGCTAACGTCGGATACTTTCTTTGTATAAAGTTGGCTTCATCTTTCAAAGAGTCCTTTATAGATTTGTTTTCGTTAATGTCTTTCTGAGAGCGATTCACGACACCGATTATTCCGAGTTTGACTGGGATCACACGTCCGCATAGGATGTCATTGGCATCGGTACCGGCATCCATCAGATCCAACTTGGTTAGCACGGCTAAAGTACGACGACCGTCAGGGTCAACTTCTTTTGCAATTTTTATACTTTCATTCGTTGCCATATCTGTGTTGGCAGTAATTACCGCAAGAATAATAGAATTGGGATTGCCTATGTACTTCAAAATCAACTTTCTTATTTGTTGTTCAATGTCTTCGGGTTGGTCACCCACTGGTACTTTGGTTAAACCGGGCAGATCGACCAAAGTCAAATTAAGTACATGCGGTGAAAATACTTTAAGCACTATTGGTTCATCGCAAATTCCTTTGTTATTTCCAGCTTTCCTGTTAGTTTCACATTCAATTTCATTACGAATCTCTGAGAAATCGCTGTATACTTTACCTTTCCTGTGCAAAAACGTACCCCATTCATCAATGTTCAAAGTTCCATCACCGATATTTCTTTTCTCGTTGTCATCCTTTGGACAATAATGAAGTTGAAGAACCAGGGGACAACGAGTAACAATTCCCGTTCCTCTTGGAAGAAAACTTTTTCCAACAATACTCTCAATTAACGAACTCTTACCAGCACTTTGTGTGCCAACTACCACTATTTGAGGAAGCTGAATAATATCGGTGCCGACTGTATTGAAGACATCCTGGAGTTTGTTTGTAACTGGTATAAGAGCTTCCATAGTTTCAAACTATTTCGAAATTCAACACTAGATTTCAAGTGAACGCCTAAGTGCACAAAGAAGAATTCAATCTACTGACACATGTTACATTGATGAAGGTATTTCAAAGTTCAAAAAGTAATATACTAAATATTCCAATCTTAAAATTAGTTTATACAATTCATAGCCTGTGGACCGATAGTAGATTAAAAATTACCAAAGAAATTTAACCGAACCTCAAAACGCGAATCACCTTCTCTGCCAAGATTTTTAGCAACCAAGGCCGAGGACGAAATAACCAGCTGATTATTTTAATATCGATCAGAAATTCGTTAGGGGATACTCAAAAATGATTAAAATATTCACTTAATGATTATAAAAATATACAAATAAGAAACAAATTTATTTTTTAAAATTACATTGATGAAGCTAAATAATGAGAATACCATTCGAATCAATACTTGACCTGAAAGTGTTGCCAACCTGCAATCAGAAAAGACACTGCAGAATCTTTCCGCGACTTCAAGTTTCTATCTTGTTCGATTGCAAAGGAGGAGGATTCAACTTCTCTGTCCTACTATACTAGAACTAACTAGGTTTTCAAAAAAATTCGCGCCTATAATAATCTATAGCTATTTTCTATCATATAGGAATATTTTATATGAAATTATCCTTTGTATACGGCTTGAGCACAGAGAAAAGTTTTCCTTCCCAGTGGCTTAAGTTAGGGCTCTATAAATACTTTTTTAAGAGGCTTAGCTTGAGGTGTTTCTTCACATTAAAAAAATTAGGTCAACGCTGTACAAGGCTAGTAAATCTACCTTGACCGCTGTGTACCAAGTGAATTTGAAAAATACAAATACATTACAGTTAATTGGGATTCTGCCATAATTCATTTTTGTTTATTGTTGTCACATTTCACAAAATGCATAACAAAGTCAACAAGAAGATAAAAAATAACAGCATAGGTATAACACAAAATCATAAATTCAACAACAAATTAGTCTTATTACATGGACATATTTCAACAAATAAGTAGAATTTCAAGTTTATTTATGATCAGGTAAAGGTGTTTTTAGGATACTTTACCTTCTTTGAAAATGTATTTTGCTCATTAAAAGGAGATTGTTCAAGTCAATATTTTATTGATAGTCCCTCCATGTTATTAATTCATTTTCTTTTGATAAATAACTAGCAAATCAACTTTCAGAAGACTTGATTAAACTTTTTTGACTTTGACTTGTATAAGGCTTTTTCTACAAGGCTTGTATAAAAGACTTTCCATACTCAAATTAAAAAAAAAACACATTAAATAAGAGTATATTTTAGCATCTTGTAATAATTCCCAAAGGTAACTTACCCATTGAATACCCATTGCTATTGTTTTTGAATACTCATTGTATGTTACACACTCAAATTGAAATAACAACTGCAGGATATCAAGTTTTTCAAACAATTAACAAAATAGATATCATTTATTTCCAAAACATCCACTCATACAAATTCATTCTATACATTATTATTGAAAATGATATAACTTATATAATTTTATTTATGAGACAACAGGTAAAAAAACAATTTTGCATTAGTCACAAAGTAAAAAAATTATTACACTGAACTATTTTGGATATGAATTAAATAAAATAAGATGAATGAGAATTAAAAACAAGAATCCTACTTTAATATAGATGGGAATAAAATGTTATCACAGGAAATGAGAAATACAATTTCAAAATTGAACAAGTGAAATCAATATAAAGAGCAAAATGCACAAGAGGTAATAATAATCCCTGAACAATTTAATATTATTCAGGTCTAAATAAAGAGAAGCTCCATTGAAAAAGTGTAAAGAATCTTGAGAGATAAGTTGAATATAAAATTTAATTTGAGCAAATGAGAATAAATGATGATGTCTGTGAGGTTTATGAACAAATCAAATCAATACCGGTAATATACACTTGATAATGCAATTTTCAGGCAATAGAAAACTGGAAATTATTCTTACACCATACACAATTTTTTTGCCATCTTTTTTGAGAGTAGGATATTGTCTTAATACCATAGATGGCACTAGTACGGTATCTGTATGTAATAGCACTTCAAGTAGGTAATTACAGTAGGTAAGTTATACCTCCAGTCAATATATAATTATGTAGGCCTAGGTACTTATTGCAATGGCACTCTCAAATCTCTTTTCTATTTCAGGTATCTCTAAGGACTATTTAATATTGTTGAAGTAAAAATTTATTATTTTATCAATAAATTTTGAAGAGACTTACTTGTGCCAAATAATTGTAGTCCAAATTGCATTTCAATTCCGAATTTGAGCTCTCAATGGTTTTTGGCGGCAAATGATGTCCAATCATCAATTCCCTAACCTCAGCACTTGGCAAATCGACTAGGATTCTTTTCTCTAGTCGTCTTAGCATTGCTGGATCCAAGTCCCTTTTAAAACAAGGATTAATGAAGAAAATTTCTGTGTTTTTCCAAACCTATTACTGGTATTTTGAATGTCTGATATCATAGATATATCAAGGGAACACATAGGCCTATATACAAGGGAAGGCCTTTCCTGTTCTGTTGTCTAATTCACTCTATCCGTATGTAGGCTACACCAGAAAAGTTGATTTCCATAAATAATATTTATTTAATTTTCACAAATATAATTATAATTATGTCACAATAGGCATTGTTATTTAGCTGTAGCTTAAATAGCCTATAGGCTATAGGGTGTTTGATTAGGTGAGGATGATTATTCAGTATAATCATTCTTTTAGGAAGGCTATATAGTTGCTTGTTACAGTAACATGCCTCATTTAGAGAAAACCTTACGTCAATAATGATGTGTTCATATTTTTTATATTGTATAATATGAATTATTTCATGTTGATAAATAAATTTGTGTTAATATGTAATGGAATTTTCATCCGGAAATAAGCATTATATCTAATAAGTTATGCTTATCGATTAAAATAATATCCTGTATGCTATAAAAACCTATATAGGTAGGCCTACTATAGGCCTATAGATACTGTCATTCCACAAATTTATTTGAAATCTAAATAAGCCAGTTTTGATTGTTAGGCCTTTGCCATTACAAATCTGTGTAGTAATAATTACCACACACTTTCTGATAATATCTACATTTACCACTCTTTATAATTAACTCCAGCAGGGTCTATATATAGCTTGTCCGAACAAAGAACACATATATTCTAGCAAGATGAGAAAATGACTCCAGCTTGGTCAATCTACCTCTTTAGGGATTATAGATTTGGTCTAAAATTTTAGGTCAGAATTTTTCCTACTATTTGAGATCAAATTTATAGTTTTTAAACCAATATTGACCAAGCTGGAGCCATTTCCCCATCTTGTCAGAATGTCTTCTTTGCTTGGACAGACTATACCTATATAACCACTAAGATTGGGATCGCAATCTTTGATTTCTTAAAGCTGTGGTTTGATATATAGACTATAGAGGGTATCATCATACCACCAATAAAAAAAAACTAACTGACCATGGTACATTAGAAGTTGCCAGAAAAAAAACTCTGTCCTCACTGTGAGCCAGTCCATCAAGCTGAATGAGTAGTTCGCTTTTCAGTCGCCTTGAAGCTTCATGTTGTGTGTGATCGCTTTTTGAGGCCATGCAATCAAGCTCATCAATGAATATTGTAGAGGGCGCCTGCTGTCTGGCCATTTCAAACAATACCTGATAAAATTGAGAGTTTTCAAAATCAAATCAAATTAATTTAAAAGTTTATTACCTACGGTAGCCTACTGTAACACATAATACTGTAAAGCACATAATATATGCTCAACAAAAATTTGGAGTTGAGAAACGCCTGTGCCAACAATTTTGTCCAGACTCTCCCTAGGTACTATATAGTCTGTTCAAGCAAAGAAGACCCTCTGGAAAAATGGGGAAAATACTTGAGCTCGGTCAATATTGATTCAAAAAATATCAATTCGATCTCAAATTGTAGGAAACAAATATGACCTACTATTGAGCCCACATTTATAATTCTTGAATAAATATTGACCAAGCTGGAATCATTTTCTCATCTTGCCAGCTGAGGGTCTTCTTTGCTTGGACAGACTATACTTGGGTAACTTATTGGACAAAGGAAGAAAACGATTGAAATAATTAGTTGGTAGATGATATGATTTTCATTACCGGTACCTACAATATCTAGAATGCAATAATAATACAATTATCTTATCAGATTTGAGGTGCCGGTATTCAATATTGGTAAACAAAATAATAGAATAGATTCGATTAAAAAATTCATTACACAATTTTAATAATCATTGTCAATTGAACATTTTTTATGTCTTCCAACATTTTTTGTTTGGATTTCTTGAAGGCATCTCAGTTTTTACACTGATATAAACTATTTCTACATAAATTACATCTTTAAAGTTTATAACAAATTAATCTTCCTCTTTTATGGAACAAAAGGCCAAAATAAAATTGAAGACGTTTTGGACAAACGTCTCTTTTCCCATTCTTTAAAGTATTGTATATTGGTACCTAACAAAATACATCAATAAAAATTATTTGATATAAAATTCGATGTGAAACATTCTAATCAAAGGTGTTTCACACTTAGAATGTCTTCTATTGGAATATGTGGCAAGAAAATTGAGCAGCGTAGCCTGCTCAATTATTAAAACTTTATAATACTCATACTCAATACTTTATAAAGCTCATATTAAAACTTTAAAATACTTGTAATTCAAATCAAAGTCGGTACTATTTTTAAAATATTTCTATTTTTCACAACTTGTTTCGGCGTTCTAAAGCCATTTTCAAGTGCAAATATGTTGTGAAGAATAAAAATATTAAGTAAAGAGTACTTTGATTTGAATTATTTTGAAGTTTCAATAAATACAGTAGCCCTAAGAAAGCCTATATCATATGTATGAAAATTTATTGACTTTTTTATATACTCTTGAATAGAGCTTATTATATCAATACTATAGAGGTATATTGATACTATAGGCCTACTGTAGCCTACCTAGGTGTAAAAAAAACTGAGATTATCTAATTGTAAAAGAGGGCACAGTTGGCTTCAACTTATACTCACTCTAACCAATTTCTCGGATTCTCCCCGCCATTTGCTCATAATTGAGCTGGCAGAAATGTTGAAAAATGTTGTTTGACTTTCTCTAGCAACTGCTTTGGCCAGTAATGTTTTACCTGATGGAAGAAAAAAAATTTTGTCAGCTACCCATTTATCATATAATAATTATTAATCTATTATAATCATTTCATAGCTATAGTTATTTTAATTATACAAGGTCGATTCAATAAGTTTTGGGACTGGTTATCTCTGCAGTCTCAACAGTGAAATGGAAGAGGGTCCAACTGGCCAAGCTATAATAATATACCGGGTGACACAAAAAAACGGGAACTTTTGAAGTAGGTAACACATACCCTACATGAATAAAGGAAATGTAATCATTAGTTTTATTGCTGAAAATGTGAAGTAGAATAGTTGCCATTTATAGTTCTAACATGAAAAATGTCAATTTTTGTAGATATAATGTCCTTTAGATGACGACCATTCAAAACTTATGTAACTTATAGATTCCTGGAAGCAAACAGTGAGATTTTGCACAGCAAGTTGAACCACTGCAATGCAAATCTCAGCGATTTCTTCATGAATCCTTGTTTTCAACTTGTATAATTATTTTTGAGTGTGAAGCATATGCTCTACTTTTCAATTGGCCCCATAAGAAAAAGTTGAACACAGTGCATCAACATTCCATGCCTACATGGAAATCTCACTGTTTGCTTCCAGGAATGTAAGTATACATTTGAATGGTCGTCATCTCAAAGACATTGTTCATAAATATTGGCATTTTTTTGTTAGAACTATAAATGGCAACTATTCTACTTCACATTTCCAGCAATAAAACTAATGATTACATTTCCTTTATCCACGTACGTGTTACTTCAAAAGTTCCCGTTTTTTTGTGTCACCTGTTATGTACCATATGTACACTATAATTATTTTATACCTACATACATAGCTTATTACAACACCTAAAATAATAATCACCCATTATAATTATTATGAAATTGTAATCAATTAGATTGAATGTGGAGACAATTTCATTTTATTATATTTTCACTGGCATAATATTGTAACCTTCACTATAACTAATGTATTCAACAAGTGAAATTATCTTGTATGAGTGTGTTATACCTGTGCCTGGAGGCCCAAAAAGTAGTAGACCTCTCCAGGGTGTCAGAATGTTCTTGAACAATTCAGGATACTTGTTTGGATAGACAACAGACTCTTTCAAAAGTGTTTTGGCTGTATCCAGACCCTTCACATCATTCCACTCAACGTCTGTGTTCTGAACAAATATTTCCTTGAACATATAGAAAGTTTCATTCATAATTTATCAATAGTAATAGTGATAATATTATTATTATTTTACCAATATCATTAATTAGGCAACACTCTATCCCACACTAGTCTACACAATATGACAAAGAACATTAAAAATTACACAATATCCTACACAGTTTAATATTATCAGAAAAGTCAGACATATTGTGAGAATATTATTGCAAGTTGGGGACACATCTATCCAGTGTTGATTTTTCCATGAAGTTAAAATAATCTCATAATACAATAATAACCATAGATCTACAGTATTATAATACTATATTTGTCTTTTAAAGAATCCCCCACCAATTGAAAATCATGTAAATCATCTTTATTCATTTTATATAATGAATAAAGATGATTTACATGACTTTCAATTGGTGGGGAATCCTTCAAAAGACAAATATAGTTTCCACCTACCCTTTCTTGCATTAGTCAGTCATATGGGATTGTGACTCATTTCATGCTCCCTCTGCTTCCACCAAACACAATATAATAAATGTATTATTATATAAGTTATTTGAATTCTTGTATTTCCCTGAATTAGATTTGTAATAATATGTGAATGGGAAGTATAAATAAGCAGAATCCATGTGTATCCATCAAAAATAAACGTTCTGCCTGTTTATCCAATGTATAAAATTTTCAAGCTATTACTATTGAGTTTATCATTAAAGGGCTTCTCATCCTGGAAAATCACTGTCCAGCTTTGATCATTATCTAATGAGAATTCTTTATCATGCAGAATGTGAAACCATGTGTTTTATAAGTCAGTATAGGTATAAAGTTTTATCTAGTTCATCAATTATAGTCTAGAGGTCTCACCGTGCTATACAATCTTGACTGGCAAGCTGCAAAAATCTTGGTAAACTGATTAACGGTTCACATTCACTGTCAGTTTGGACTGAAACAGTCAAAAACTGTGTGGATAAGGAAACTGGCAGTCCAAAATAGCTGTAAACCAGCATTCCAATTGTAGGACAATCAGTTGTTGTGAACATTCAAAAACCACACCAACGGTGGTGGTTGTGGTTGCTACCGGAATATCTGGTACCTATTGTATTTGAAAATATAGGGAAAACAATTAGCACTTTATACTGCAAGTCAATGACTTGAGACAAAACAAACTTTTTGCATGTGTGAGCATGTAAAGGTAGTTTTTCCATTTTGCAAAACGGTCCAACAGCCTGTAGCAGTCACACAGCTTTAGCCAATCACAGCTCTTGTTGTAACAGCTCAAGGACAAGACATGCTGGCTACAGCAGTTTGACTGCATCCGACCGTTTGACCATTACACATGATGAAATAAACCAAAACGTTTGTTAATTTTGTCTTAATCATGAATAGGGTATAGAAATGTTTACCTTGGAAATAAGGTCCACATACTCTTTCCATTCCACTCCCAAGCTGGTGTAGCAGGCGCTGAAAGGCTTGGCAATGTGTTCAGCTGGACTGCAGTCTGTCTCTTCATCTTTTTCCAGGCCCAATGACGTCACAAGAGGGGTCAAAGTGATGTCTAGTGATGACGTCATATTAGATTTGACTCTGGCCACATTGGCAGCTGGTTTTGCATGTGAGTTACCATTTGTGCGACTTAAATTACTTGTAGAAGAAGATGATTGCTGCAACAATTTTGAAATTAAGGATTTATTTGTAGGTACTCATCAACTTACTGGGTATTGGTCTCTTGGTTGGAGTGCGTGATCTATCGGTGAACATGATGTCAAGCCACTATAATACTGTGGACTGCTCTTGGGTGGGTGACCGGTATTTGGTACACATTGGCAAGGTGGAACTACCCATAAGAGTTTCCCCACCATTAGAAGCCATAAAAATATTTTTTTATCAATCAATTTACTGGTTCAGAGTGATATCAGTTATGAAATAAGCTGATGGATTCATTAAATTTCTCAGCTAATTCTACATTGGAATTGTTAATAAATTGAAGAACCCATATAAAGCCTCTAAAAAATTGAAAAAAGTTCACATTTTTCTAAAAAATTTTAATTTCCCAAAAACCTCGGTATTTTATTGGTTTTTTTTTGGGAGTTTGTCCTATGGAACGTTTTTGTCTACTTGATGTAAGGAATCAGCCTGAGAAGTATTTAAAATTCCTCCTGAAACACTATATATAATAACTTCAAAAGTATGATTGATTAATGAGCTTGACAGATTCAAATGTCTCCTGGCTCTCAAATATCTGTTGTCTAATTCTCATCAAGCGACTGCCATAAATTATTGATAATGCAGAATAAAGTATATTTTGTGTAGGCTAATCATTAGGCTATATTAGTTCTCAATGAGGTTTGTCTTGGCTTGAAGCTGTAAACCTTTAGTGAAGCACGTTTGTAATGGATAAATGTATAATAAATAAATGAATAAATTAACTTATTGATAAATAAATAAGATATTAGTTTGATATCTTATTATACCTTTGCAATAGCGCCTTGGGGGGACGAGTCATCCTGAGCTTGATTACTGGCTGCAGGTTCCAAGGCTCTTCTCAGAGTTCTGCTTTGTTTTTCACAGCCTGCAGTGGATGATATTGATTTCTTACAAATTTTCGGGTACTTTTGAAATCGAAGAAAGTAGTACGTTTCATACTCTTGTAGAACAGTTGAAAGATCTATGTTATCACACACTGTCAGCTGTTTGGCAATGTGCGTTTCACTCTCGAATGCTTCAGCAGTCAAATGGTACCTAAAATTCCAATTAGCCTATATAATTTTAAAATATATAACTTTATGAGTAAACGAGCACAGGCACGATAGACTATAGACAAATAGCCTACTGGTATTATAAATATATATAACTTACACATATTGCTTTTTGTTGTGATGGGGATCTAAGTTAGGTACCCATAAGGGTAGCTAGGTTCCACTCGCCGTGGTCACAATTATGAAGCTTACTATTTAATATACGATTATTGAAAAATAGATAACAATATAATATATATGTCATAAAACAATTGGAAATATTTATTGGAATACTGTATTTTTATACACTTTTAATATGCTTACTAACAAAATGGGTACCTAGGCCTATTTGCTTACCACATAAGTTATCATACAGCACTCACACAGAGACTTTGGATTGAAAACCACGATAAATAATTTTATTGTTTAGTGATATAGTGAATAAAAGATGGGTGCATGGAAATATTTGGAACACAAGGAGAATAGCCTATTTGATTCTCTTATTGGATTAAAGAGAAAAGTTCCAGTAAACTTTGAGACCTCAAATAATGCTTATTGTTATCAAGATAGAAGATGTCAAAAGATTTCTCTTTTATTTTGCTTCAAAGTTTAAATTTTATAATGACCTCATGAGGGTAGCCTACTTTGATGATATCAATTCTATTGAAGAATGTTATTTATTGTAGGAAACACATTGATTTAGAACAGATAATTTCAAGTGAATCCAATCCTCTTTTAGCCATTGGGTGTCAAGGAATGAAGCACATACATACGTTTACAAAATTGGAATAATTATATTATTGGAGAATAAATTGAAAGGTATTATTGCAGTTTCAACTTTTTGGTTTTGGTACCGGTACTATAGATATATCAGAAAGTAGCTGATTGTCGTTTGGTTCTTTTATGCACGTAACGCCTACTACGTACAATTATGACATTCAAACGAATAGAAAATTGTGAATTTTGAAATTTTTTACTGTGTTTTTAACGAATGCAATGAAACCGTTTATAACTGACCCCTCATCACGAAGATACTGATGAATCAGGCAAAGTAGATTTCTTTTTCTTTCTTGTGATCTCTTCTCCTCCTGTTGAACATATATTTTCCACTTGAATTTTTTTATACATTCAACAGAAAACTCGAGCGAAGCTTAATTAACAAAACATAAGTTACTTAGATTGAATTTCGTGTTCCACTGTGATTTGAATTCCGGATGCATTTGAAAAATTTTCACAATATTATTTTAGAAGCCCACCTTTATTAGTAAGTTACTCTCATATATAACTTACTATAGTACAAAAACTTTTTCGATTACCTAGGTATTACACCTATTAATATGCTAGGTCAAATTATGAATAACAATTATCAATATTGGGCTTGAAAATATATTAATCTATCAAAATACCCTATCATGCATTTTCATTCTTTAAAATAATATAAAATTTATTTGCTTTGATAGATAGAGGAGTGGGCCACATAATGGTTTGAAAATTACAAAACAATTTCTATAATTCTGCCTGTTTGCTTAACAGTTTTAGAAGATAAATGTAACTTACTTGAAAAAATACATTTTTCGTATACTACATTGAATATATTTTCAACTTGAAAATGAAATGAAAAAAAATTATGAACTACTGTTTCACAGCAAAGCCTATGCATGTGTTCCACTGTGGCCCAGTATAAGGCCACAGATAGTGGAACAACATAGAATTGGGTAGCCTACATCGTGCATGATAATTTGGATAAATTTTCAAAAAGGATAATTTAATGGGAATGTCTTCTATAATTTGACACTGGGATTATGAATTTCTGATCGATATTGGCAAAAGTGGAGTCACTTGTACATCTTGCCAGAATGTCTTTTTTGCTTGAGAAAATAATATATATATACTTATACCGTAGCCTACCGTATTGATAAGACGGGCCAAACAGTCATAGTAGCTTGCCTAATTACACAAATAATTATTATAATAATTGAAAAAGTAAACCATTATAGCAGGATAATCTCTGATATATATATATATATTATAAGTTAGTGGTGAATTTATTATAACATCTCTTCATTTCATCACTCTTGGAATACGGTACCGGTATATGAGTTTAAGGCACGTTTACACCGGAGTTGATTAAAAATAGTTAATAACTTTTTTATAAAAAATATATCTATATAATAATAAAAAATCCCGAAAATTATTAAACATTATTGTTATTAACACTCCTGTGTGAACGTGGCTCTAAATGCTACTGCTGGTAGGCGCTATTAATAAGCCCTATAATATGAAGAAAACCAACTTAAAATAATCATGTTAAAATAAAAACACATAGATTTTGTCTACTTTCTGCTCTTTTTATTTCGTACAAGAAACCATGGTCGTGTACCAAAAAAATTTAAGTGTAACTTATAATTGGCAACATCCATGTACGTTTTTATTATCATTAAAAGTTTGTACAATATGTATTACAGTTCAGTTGAATTTTTAAAATAATAAATCTACATGAATTAAAATTGAATTTTTCTGAAGAAAATATAATATAAATGATTTCTATTATCAATAGAAAAGTATTTGAAAATAGACTAAACTGACTTCACAGTATAGGTCTGACGTGAGCAGCATGATGGATTATACTGAACATAGAAAGTTTATCTACCAAAGGATGAGGTTTAAACGTCCTACTTACAAACTCTCTGACTTGATGAGCGATTTTTATTGACGAAAAATTCATTCCTGACGTCATTCCAAGGTTAAACAATAGTCTATGAATACTGAGAGGATAATATTGGAAAATTAAAGTAGCTTAGAAACACGATAGCTTGCCACCTTTGATTATATTGTTTCCATAGCAACGACAACAGTTTCATCGTTCCCTCATTCGAATAAATGCTGCTTTGTGTTCACTATCCTTTCTATTATCCGTTTTCCAACAGCTACAGTCCATCCAAGCAAAGAAGACATTCTGGCAAGAGAGGAAAATGACTCCAGATCGGACAATATTAGTTCAACAATTATAGGAAACATTCTGATCTACAATTTGAGTCCAAATATAACTCAATTATAATTTATGAATCAATATTGTATGATTGAACTGAAGACATTTTCCCATCTTGCCAGAAAGTCTTCTTTGCTTAAACAGACAATTATTATAGCAACATAGCATAACTTTTTATCCTTTGATATAAGGCCATTGTCGTAATAGAATATAGTTAGGATAAGGAAAATGAAAAGATGAATGCATTGAAAGAAGGTAGTTATAATAGTCCATTGATAAATATAAATAGTTATTGATTAATTAACATAAGTAAGTTATAACTATTTATAATTAACATAAGAAGTTATAAAGTACTTTATAACTGCCAACCTAAATACCGTATGTCCAAGCAATAAAGAAGACCCTCTGGCAAGATGAGAAAATGACTCCATCTCGGCCAATACCTATTGCTTCAGAAATTATCGATTTAGTCTCAAATTAATAAATAACTGTCTATTCTTAATCTTTCTTGCTAATCTCTATCACAACCTATTACAAAAAACACAAAAAGAATTCTATACGATGAGTTTCATGTACGTCTTTTCATGATTTGTCAAGATCAAGTCAACATGCATGATTTGTATCTGTACTTAATGCTTTCATATAAAAAGACTGTGTCTACGGTGCGACGTTGCCATATCATTGGGACAGGGCCTTCTATTAAAGGAGAAGCGTTGCTACTACACATATTCGTTTATGTACCGTATTGTAAAATTGCTAGGCCTATATAATATATAAATACAATGTACTTTTCATCTGATGCGTTTTTCAGTTTTCCCATAAAATTCTCGTTAAATCCGAGCTATCCTTTGTCCAGGGTATCCAGTGACTGGCTTGCCAGAGCTCATCAGTCCAGTGACGGCAAAGACTCGTCCGGCGTTCTTCGAGAGCGCAGTGTACTCCTTGTCCAGCTGTGACGAGGTCACATACAAAATGTCGAGGTTTTTGCCGCCAAATACCAAACTTGTCACCTGCTCTGTGGGCAGTTTCAGAGTGCGCAGAACCTTACCTGAGTCCGGGTCAATTCTGATCACCTGTACGAAAATTTAAAAAAAGTAGGTATCAATAGACCTTGAATCATACATTAATAAGTTATAACAGGTGTTTGAAAAAGGAAGTACCTCAAAGTTTGAAGAAGAATCTATATAGGCTATTTGGCATATGAAATAATTATTCTGAAGGAGAATAATATATTCGGTATAGAAAATTATTCTCACTTCAGAACTTAGCGTAACTTACCTCGCAATAGTATATAGTCTGTCCAAGCGAAAAAGAGCCTCTGGCCAGATGGGAAAATGACTCCAGCTTGGTCAATATTTGTTCAAGAATTATAAATGTAGTTTCAATAGTAGATCAAATTGTTTCCTACAATTTAAGATCAAATTTATAATCTTTGAACAAATATTGATCGAGCTTGAGTCATTCTCCCATCTTGCCAGAGGGTCTTCTTTGCTTAGACAGACTATAGCTATACCGTAGTCTATACTATCGTATTATCAATTTTACATAACATACATGTGAATATATGTTCAAGTTATGTCCTAGTATTCATATTTGTTTCTGTAATATCAATACAAAGATTCAAATATTTTTCTTTACTTGCATTACTATACAGGGTGTTTCAGGAGGAATGTGCAATACTTCTCAGGCTGATTCCTTACACCAAGTAGAGAAAAAAGTTCCATGAGACCAACCCCCAAAAAAGCTTTGTTACCGAGATGGCGGAAAATTGAGATTTTTCAAAAAAGATAAATTTTTCTAATTTTTTAGAGGCTGTGATGAGGTTCTAAAATAATTAATTCCTATGTAAAATTAGCTGAGAAATTCAATGATTAAGGAATCATAAAATTGTATTTTTTATTAATGGAAGTTGAAGAGAGTCGGATTCTAATGGAAAAGTGAAATGGCGGCGATTGTGTAAATCTCACCCAAATCTCAGAAATAGCAATCAAAAATCGCAAAATCGCTACTAAACACAAATACATCACTTGTGCTATGTTTTGTCAATTTTGCGATTTTTGATCGCTATTTCTGAGATTTGGGTGAGATTTACACAATCGCCGCCATTTAACTTTTTCTTTAGAATCCGACTCTCTTCAACTTCCATTAATAAAAAATACAATTTTATGATTCCTTATCCAGTTATAACCCTTATTGTTGAAAAATGGCATTTTTTAGCATATTTTTTCCAATTATCTCAATAACCGTTGAAGCTACAGACTTGGAACTGGTTTCATTGAATTTCTCAGCTAATTTTACATAGAAATTAATTATTTTAGAACCTCATCACTGCCTCTAAAAAATTAGAAAAATTCATATATTTTGAAAAATCTCAATTTTCCGCCATTGTTATCTCGGTAACAAAGCGTTTTTGGGGGTTGGTCCTACGGAACTTTTTTGTCTACTTGGTGTAAGGAATCAGCCTGAGAAGTATTGCACATTCCTCCTGAAACACCCTGTATATAACTTCATCATGCAATTACCCATGACGGTATACCGTGATAAAAACATTTATTCATACATAACAGATAAATTTCTTGCAAAATGATCAAATAGTAGGATTCAAATGTTAAAATGTTTATCTTGGAAAAATAGATAGTAGTTTAGTGTTTTCATTCATGTTTTCTTATTATGTGTAGGCCTATTAAATATTAATAATAATTATTACAATAATTTTTTCCCAGGGCTACTGTATTTATAAAAAAATCATATAATGAAAATCAAATACCCTTTTTAAAAAACTTTAGAATTATTATTCTACAGACATGTTTCGGGACTTAATATATAAATAATAATTTAAAATAATTGAGTTTTTAAGAGGATATTTGATTTCTCATTTAATCTATCAACCCTATTTAAAATATTTCTATTTTGTACAACATGTTTTATTGACGTTCTTGAGCCATTTTCAAATGCAAATAAACAAGTAAACAGCATTGATTAATTCTATTTACATCCTATTCTAATTTAAAAAAATGGGTTTGATTTCAGCTGAATTTCATATGATTTTGTTTTTAATCTGTATATCAAATCCATCAAATATCTGGCTACCTAATATAGCTATGGTACCTACTGCATTGTCATTAACCTTCAAATAAGTGAAATTCCATCAAAAATTGGGTTATTTGTATCAAATTGAATTATATTTATCATTTTCTCTTCGTTTGTTTTTGCTGCTGTATAAATATGAAATTCTTTTTCAACATCTACCTTCTTAATTTTGTTTCCATAACTCAAAATTTTGATGTTAGAGTTCATGTCTGTAACATTATGGCCTGAATCTATTAAATGTTCAGCAAACACTGATTTTTGTCTTGTGTTTTTTGATTTGAATACTTGAATATGTTCCCTAATTAATCTTGTGTGGAAATTTCTTCCCGTTTGACCAATATATAAAATATCTCACAGCTATATCTTACAGCTGTCTGTAAGATATAGCTGTCTGCTGAATATCTTACAGCTGTTGCACTCAAGTTTATAAATTCCAGATTTCTCAAATTGATCCTGCTGT
Organism: Sogatella furcifera; assembly: GCA_017141385.1. NCBI lineage: Eukaryota > Metazoa > Arthropoda > Insecta > Hemiptera > Delphacidae > Sogatella > Sogatella furcifera. The sequence continues at coordinate 13,733,959 of CM029553.1, forward strand.
AATTTTGGATTTGACTTTTTTTATTCAGTTGAAAGCATTATTTGTAGTCCTATATTCAATACATAATGGACTTATTTTTTGCAAAAGTTTTCCTTATAGCTTTACTAGCCGGCAGGCTCGCTTCACTCGCCTTCTCCGCCTATCCAGGGGGCGGAGCCCCCTGGACCTCCGACAGTATAGGAGGTGTGAGTCAAACATGCTCGCTTCGCTCACCTGCAAAACCTCTGTCAGTGTCAGCTGGGACAAACAGGCTCGCTTCGCTCGCCTGCAAATTCCGTTCAGTAGGGATTTCAAATTTACCGAGCACAGCATTCTACACCTAATCTGAACCTGTTTACCTAATTTCAACATTTTCTGCCAATTTGTTCAAGAAAAATCTAAGAAAAACTCAATCCAAAAATTAAAACGCTAGTATAAGCGTAACCTTAACCTTGGGAAATATATCGTACATAGCTTGAAACTTGATTCAATATCTTCCAAATTAATTCATTTATAATCTTGCTGAACCATTCAATTTACAGTTGGGATTGGTCGTATCAAGGCGGAAGATATGCAACCCGCAACACATCTACAATTTTGAAAACCTGATTACAAGCGTAATCTTAAACGGATTGCAAAAATATTTTAACACAAAATTTCTAGACCTCATCTGAACCTGCCCACCAAATAGGCTATCAACATTTTCTACCGATTGGTTCTTGAAAAAATGAGGAAAACGCCGAAAAACTCTAGAAAAACTAAAATATTTGGCGTATCCTTGAAATTTTTTCAAAATCCTTTCTTAGCGCGCTCCTAAACGTCCAACTGAACATGCCTCCCAAATTTGAACGCATTTGCTTCAGTGGATTTTTAGTTCTGGTGATGAATGAATCAGTCAGTGCCATTCTGCTGCATAGATATAGATTGAATGTTGAGTTGTATGGCATACAAATATATTTTTTGCGTTCTGTAGTCTACGCAGTAGGCTATATTATTAAGGATGATTCTAAATGTAAGCATGACTGTTACCGTTCCATTGGTGACTTGTGAAACCCATATTTTTCCCTCCGTATCAAAAGCCATACCAGCCGGTAGCCCTCCAACATTCATTTTTGGCGCATCAAATATCACTCTCTCATTGGCTGGAAAAAAAATTTATTTAAACAATATATATTTAGACCACTTTTTTGTCAACTTAGAAAATAATTGAAATCAAAATTGAAAAACATTATTATAAGCTATATAATTTAGTTAATACTAATGAAATTCTATCTAGTTATGACTAGTAATGACATAGTATGTAGTTACTCCTTGTACGCTGAAGATGTGGCTCAGTGCCACGAAACGCGTCCGACAAGCAACAAAATCGTGAGTACTGTTGTAAAAGGGAATGTCATTAGTATTTACTAAGTTATATAGCTTATTATCATCAACAGTTCAAGTAGGATGAATACATTATTGTTGGAATGAATCTGAAGTTGCGGTTCTGAACAATTCAAAATACAGTATTCAGATTTGTTTAAAATGGAATGATCTACTTGTAGAAATCTCCCCCTAGCAAAATTTTATTTACTTCGTTGAAAAAAATGTTTTAATTTCAAAAATGCTTAAAATGTTTTAAGAATTGAACCAAATTTTTTTCTTCTTTTATGATCTAGTAGGGGGATGATTAGGCTTCTATGATTTTTATATTAGGGAATCTTTTATGATTGGGCTACATATCAGTACGTAACCTAAAATGTAATATTGATGCTGGTATTATCATTGATATTGAATAAAAGGCTGGATCCAAAATCGGAGATATGATGTAACTTACAATATTAGCTGAGAAATTCAATGAAACCAGTTTGAAGTTTATGTAACTACCTACAACGGTTATTAAGATCATGTGGAAAATAGGCTAAAATGCCATTTTTCAACAATAAGGGGTATAACTGGATGAGAAATAATAAATTTTTATTTTTATTAATGGAAGTTGAAGAGAATCAGATTCTAAAGAAAAAGTTAGGTGGCAGTGATTGTGTAAATCTTACCCAAACCTCAGTAATAGCGATCAAAAATCGCAAAATCGCTACTAAACACAAATTCACTTGTGCTATGTTTTGTCTATCGTTCACTTTCTTATTATGGCTTCTATAATATTTGATAATATATGACAAATAATCACAGTAGGCCTACTCCTTGAATTAAGTACATTTCTCCTCACAACTAGTTGTAACTTATTTCAATGGTGATTATTTATAGATTTATTATGTTAGAGGCGGAATAGGCCTCTAACAAATTGGTGAGAGATTATGCAAAATTCACTTACAAATATCTCCAGACTTATTGTCATAGTCATAAAGTTGAATTCTTCCCGCAATACAGTTGGCAAAGTACATCAGGGTTTTGTTTAGACTCCATAGTAGTCCTTCAGGAGAGGTGATATTTGGGATCTTCTTAATGACTCTTCCACTGGCAGAGAGCATATATTGAGCTCCCTGGAATAGTGGTATAGCAAGGCCTCCTGTTGAGTTCTTGTAAAGCTGTCCAATTGTTCCTGACGAAGTAAACATTTCAAGAAAAATTATGCCTTGATTGATATAGTCTGTCCAAGCAGAGAAGACCCACTGGCAGGACGAGAAAATTACTCAAGCTTGGTCAAAATTGGTTAAACAAATTAATATTGATTTGGTCTCAAATTGTGGATCAGAATGTGTCCTACAATTGGGACCAAATCAATAAATGTTTGAATCAATATTGACCGAACTGGAGTCATTTTCTCATCGTGCCGGCGGGCCTTCTTTGTGTGGACAGACTATAATAACATGTTAGTGTTAATTTAAAAAAAAAACTTGGAAAGTTGTTAATAAGTCTCTTGGAAAATTTTTGATGATGAATGAGTGAATAACAGCCCAAATGATTAAATCACATTTATTTAACTACCGGTATATGAAATGAAACAATGTAGGCCTACTTGTTTGCTACTCAATAAAAAAGTTAAAATAATAACAAGCAAATTGTAATAGGTAAGTTTGCACATTTCGTTATACGTTGGTCTTTTGTTGATACGTTGGTCTTAGGATATAGGCCTATATAGATGATACTATGCAGTTCAAGACAATTACCAGCAAATTAGTGTGAAATAAAAGTAGAATTGATAAAAATAAAAGGTTTTTTCCAATTTATGTTATATAAATAAGTAACTTATATTAAAAGGAGGTAATTATAGAAAAGTCGAGTTGATTGGAAAATAGCTTAATGAATGGAAAACAATAGAAGAAAAAAAAATTTTTAAGCAAAATAATTTTTTGTTAAATTCTTCAAATTATACATGAATACATATTATTGAGCTCGTTTATGATGATTTCAAAAATTGATTCCTCACACAGACAAGCTATATATGCACATCAATATCAAATAAATAAATAAATATCTTCACACACTGCATTGTAATTCTTAACAAGCAAACAAAAGTTATAAAGAGCCTCAACCGTGGGACATGAAATGTTCTTATTGACCAAACGTAAAATGAGGTCTAGATTCAAGACGACGATTTTGCATTTCTCTTTATGTTTGTTCTGCATTTATGACAAAACGTGGCAATAGATTCTGATGAAATTTGACAGGAATGATCCTCTTGAAATTGCACGTTGATGTAAATATTGCACGTTTCTTGAAATATTGCATTTCAAGGATAATATGAAAGGAAAAGGAATTACCTCCATGCTAAAATGTTACTATATACATTTATACTTCTGAACATAGGAATGCACACTATAGAATTGTTTATGCTGAACCAGCTGTCAAGGTTATTATTAGTTGCATTCAATTATGCATGCAATAAATGAAACTTGAAACTCAACATAACTAAGTATTTCCTTCATGAATAATGCCCCAACCATGAGTGACTTTGTGAGGTCTACTGTTCACAGAACTACAAATATAGGCCTACCTACATTCAAAAGAACCGACTTTCCCACTCTACATAGTTGCCACTTTTAGGCTGAGGACACACTGCTGGTGGGTAGAGCCTGGTCGAGGGTGGAGGGTAGTTGATGGTAAATCTATAGAAAATACACACCATCCACAATAATACATTGTATGAATGGTATGACATCATTCTGGTTTTTGAGGTTATGTTGTCCATATTTAAGAATTTCAAAGATGGCAACTGAACACATACCATTCATACAATGTATTACTGTAGATGGTGTGTATGTTCTATAGATTTATCAACTACCCTCCACCCTTCAGGCTCTACCCACCGGCATGCGGCCTCAGCCTTAAGGCCATGGCCTATTGAAACCCAAATGTTTCAATGCTTGTACCACAGAGGAGATAAATCCAGAGTGGCAATGGGAGTGGCAAAAGCCATAGTTCCTGATCAGATTCAGGCACTGCAATACTAGCATTGTGCAATGTATTTTTTATGGAGCAATGCCAGCACAGTGCCTGAATCTGATCAGGGCTTATTTTACAGCTCTCATTAGCACTCTGGATTGAGCTCCTCTGTGCTTGTAGTAAAATAAATGGAAACCAACCTGCTTAACACTGCAATTTTAAAGGCCCATATACTATGGCTGTGGTCTTACCAATCCATAGACGACCCATAGGGTCAGCCTTCCCGGTGTGGGTGAGGTGAGTCTTGTTTTTGGTGATCTCTGCAATGATTGACGGCTTAAGTGGTGTACCACTTGTGCCATCCCAAGTTATGTTTGCCGCAAATCTGTTCACACCAATGACAAATTTATTCTCCACACCTTCATAAGGTATTATCAAGCTGACTGTTGTGTTGGCTGTAAGGGGGAAATGAAACCAATTGTTACAGAAAATCCTGACATCATAAATAAATAAGATAATAATCATGAGAAATTCTATATTACAGCTCAAGATTGATAGCCCATGAAGGGCCAATTAGTTGGCTACTTATACTGTACTAATTCTAAATACTTATAGTTCTACATTCACTTCACTATACACACCCACTATATTATTAGTAGGTAGAATATTTATAGGCAATTCATTGGGATTTATCATAGACATAATGCAGAGAAAAGTTTTTACAGAAAGGAATAAACTCTTTCAATTACATGGAGGCCTTTTGTGCTGTTTGAGCACATTGTCAACAATCAAGAACAGTAGGCAACCAGATAAGTGTAATCTGTCCAAGCTGAGAAGGCATTCTGACAAGATGGGAGAATGACTCAAGCTTGGTCAATATTGGTTAACAAATTATACATTTGGTATTAAATTGTAGATCAGAATGTGTCCTACATTTTTAGACCAGATTCTTAATTTTTTAACCAATATTATTCAAGCTGGAGTCATTTTCCCATCTTGTCAGAGTGTTATTTGTGGCTGAGAAGTTCATAAGATTTCAAGTGTGTTTGTTAATTTAGAATGTTCTGTTTGTTGAGAATTATGGACTTATATAAATTCAAATTATTCAAATGTGTTTGTTCAGCTCATGTCCTTCTTGTTTTATTCTCACAATAGTTAGGTTGGTATCAATGTTTGCTGTACATGTGTGTGTGTGTGTGTGTGTGTGTGTGTGTGTGTGTGTGTGTGTGTGTGTGTGTGTGTGTGTGTGTGTGTGTGTGTGTGTGTGTGTGTGTGTGTGTGTGTGTGTGTGTGTGTGTGTGTGTGTGTGTGTGTGTGTGTGTGTGTGTGTGTGTGTGTGTGTGCCAAGTTTCATTTAAATGGTTTGGATTCATTTTTCCAAGCTTTTGTGTGTTTTTTGAATCTTTTAATAAATGAACATCCAGTTTATCCTATGTATAAATTTTTACAGTCCGAACAGCTCAATTTTTATATTCCAGGATAGTTGTATTTGTTGCTAACAAGTATGAAATAAAGACGCAGGACAAAATAAAGTTAGCTCTCTCCTCTGGAAACATCAACACACTGAACAACAAATACAAATATCCTGGAATATACAAATTAAGCTCTTCAGACTGTAACAGGATGTAAAATACATTTGAATAAATATTCAATATATCATTCTAAATATTTTGGCTATGGCTATGACTATAATCAGCCAATTATTATCATATCATTTACTTGTGATTACATACAGTAAAGTTACTATAGTTAGTTTCAAATTTGATCTACAGCTACCATTAATTTTTTCAATAAAGTATACTAAGTATGCAAGATAGCCTACAACTGAATTTGAATAATGAAAAAAAAGATAACTGGTTGATTAATTGATTAGTTTTGAATTATAATTAATTTATATAATTGTATATAATCCAAATGAATTATTTATTATCTAGACATCTATGAATAATTGATATGTGTTTATAGTTCACTCGGTGTGGGTTATTGTGAGTTGGGAATAATTATCAAATTATTCTTGAATTTGAATGCAATTTATGAGTAACATAATTCAGATAGATCAATAATAATTGTGATTGTAAAGTTAAGTCACAAACCCTTTGATGGGTGACCAGTGTATTTAATCAAATACAAATGTTTTCAAGGTGTAACTATAGGGGAATAATAGTTAAATTATCATTATACTATCATTTCATGGTGGACCCTCCACCTGTAAGGGTTTCTCCATCAATGAAAGCTATATAGCATGTTAATTTTTTGATAAAAAATGTGATAGTGAACATAGAAATGTTATTATTATATAATTATACATACGTCCACATATGACTCTAGCTGAGCACAGCCTATTGATGGATGGCTTATAGCTATTGACTGTTGCTCCATAAATATCAGTGAAATACAGAGTTTGTTTTTTCACATCCCAGTAAGGTGATACTGCCCAAAAAAATCGTTTCTGACTGATTAAGGTCACTTTATATTCGTCTTCGCCATCTGAAACCGTAGTTTTACCAGTTATAGATAGATTAATGTCTTTACTGTGGTTATAAACAGTTATTGAAGTTATAGTCTGTCCAAGCAAAGAATAATTTTTCAACAATATGGGGAAATGATTCCAGCTCGGTCAGTAATGGTTTGGGAAAAAAATAAAAAATTTTGTCTCAAATTGTAGTAAACAATCAAATCTACAATTGGAGACCATATTTATAATTTTTGAACCAATATTGACCGAGCTGGAGTAATTCTCCCATCATGTTAGAATGTCGTTTTTCCATGGACAGGCTACCTAGATACCTATAAAACAGTTGAGTAATTAACTAAGTTTGGTTAACTAAGAACAGTTTTAATGGAAATTCTACTGAAAATCCGATTCTGAAGATAAAAGTTGAATTGCCGTAATTGCTGTGTAAGTTATAACCTGGGTAAATCTGGAAATATCATGAATTATTGCGATCAAAAGAAGGCAAAAATCATAATCAATTTGAAAAATCAGCGTTTTGACTCTCTGCTCCTTTCATTTTTTTATGTTTATGAAGTGTAGCCTAAATAGGGATATTGATGATGAGAGAACAAAAGTGTTCTCAAATAAAGACTGTAAAATGACTTATATTATTTTTCAAAACTCAAGTTTTATTATCGAGCCTTTCAATATAATATAGGCTGAGATTTCTGAGTTTTGGGAGAGTTTAACAACTGAGTTTTACTCATTTTTCTTCCATTACAATGATTTATTTAAAAAATATTTTCTATGGAAACTGTGTACTTACGAATCACTGATGCACAGTAGAATATGCAAAGGATGAAACATAAACACCTCTCTATCTGAAACTAGACATAAGAATATACCGTAATTTAATTTTTGTACTATTATCAAAATAATTCTATTTGAAGCTGATTGATTGGAACAATATATAATGGAATAAATTCCTGAAAAATGCGTAAATGGTATACAGACTTCACTTTCATTGAAAAAATTGAATAAAGAAACAAACTCCTGACAATGAATGAATTACTGGGTGAATGAATTACTTCATCCAAGCAAAGAAGAGCCTCTGGCAAGATGGGGAAATGGCTCCAACTCTGTCACTTTTCTTCAAGAATTATAAATGTGGTATTGATAGTAGATCAAATTGTTTCCTACAATTTCAGATCAAATTGATAATTTTTGAACGAATATTGACCGAGCTTGAGTCATTTTCCCATTTTGCCACAGGGTATTCTTTGATTGGACAGACTATATAGGTATAGGCCTAACATTATATAGGTATCAGAATCGAGATGACTTACCATGTTTTATGAAAAAATGTATCAATGAAGAGCTTGTCTACAATAATGGAAGACTATAGAGTTCACATTTCCACATGCATTTATAAAAGGCTACTCGTGAGAGAGATTTCCTGCTAGACAATTAACGCCACTTTTCATTAAACGATAAATGAAATTTCTAAAAGAATTGCTTTCTTGTAACCGATTTATTGCTTCAAATAATCAGCAACATAATGATCATTTCGATCATTAATCAGTCAGAAAGTAAAACACCAGATAAAGTTACTCATATTCTTGACATTATCATTGAACAGTTACGGTGAATGATATCATATATTAATGGTTCCTACCTATAATTATAATTAATAACAAAGGCTGGTTTTCTCTGATAAGATTAATACTGGAAACATATAACGTTTATAGACTATATACCTGTATAGTCGAAACGTATTGATACCTACCGTAGGCCTATCTTTATATTCTATCAACATGTAATCTACCTATATATTTGAATCAGCAACTTATCAGCGCGTTATTAGCGTAGCACGTGTACGGTATATATACAGAGTGTTTCAGAAGTAGTGTCGAGCATTTTAGGGTATTGTTGTTTGGTGGAAAACATACCTAAATATCATTTTCAAATATCTGAAAGTTCTTAATTACTCACACAACCGTCATTTTTATTTTTTCATTTTCATCTAATCTTTCAATTTTATAATTTTGTAGCGGCCTTGAGAGGGTACTTATCAGTAGTAGTACAGTAGTACTATGTAAAATCAGCCAAAAAAATCAAATAAACCAGTTAGAAGTTTGTAACTTTGATGGTTATTGGGATAATTAGAAAAATAAGCTGAAAACTACAATTCACTACTTTAAAAGGACAGAAATAGGATATTTAATTGTTGACTAGTACCGTATTTTCGATTATTTCATTTTGTAGGAAATTTAATTCTGAAGAAAAAATGTTCAGTAACATTTTCGTCTAAAACGCACCCAAACCTCACAGATCAGGATTTAAAGGAGACAAAACAAACAAAAAGAGCAGGTATGAAAAGATTGCTGTTTTGACTTCTTTAAATCCTGATTTGTGAGGTTTTGGTGCGTTTTGGACGAAAATGTTACTGAACATTTTTCTTCAGAATTGAATTGCAATTGAAGGTAAAGTGGAGCTCATCATCACACACTTACTATTAAAAATAGTTTTGTATATGGAAGCAGAGTACTTCTTTAGGTTGAAAAAATTATTATAACAAAAATAAACAATAATAATTGGTCTTTTCAACTCATATTTTGTACCTCTTCATCTTGACATTTTTGCTCTTATTCTCCTACTTCACCATAGTGGTTGTCTCCAATTGGTGGAGGAAGTTGATTTCAATTCAATTAAATTGATCTTATTTGATAAGTAGTTGAATAAGTAGAATCTTGATAAGTAGTTGTGTAGATGATATTGTGTTAGTTATCCATATTAAATAAAAATACAAGATACTGTTGAACCATAGATTGATTGGAAATTGAGTTACCGGTTTTGGTTAACAAACCATTGTCAGTCTTTGATAATTTACCAGAGATGAATTTATCTGTGATTTGATAATATCTTGTCTTTATTAATCAGCATTATATTATTTAATTTTTAGTTATCATTTAATATCCACTAACAGTAGCAACATTTGCTGATGACACTGCAATCTCATCAGTTGGTGAAACTGTTGAAGACTCTACAGGAACTCTGCAGATGGCAGTCAACAGAATCAATGTATGGACAAAGCACTGGCTCATAAAATTTAATGAAGCAGCTCAGTTCATGTAAACTTCACAAACAAAAGAGTACAATAATTCCCCTTAACACTCAACAGGAATATTGTACCCTACTCCAACACTGCAAAGTATATGTGGGCATGACGCTGGATGCGAAGCTCAGATGGAAGGAACACGTTAAGAAGAAACAAGAACAACTAGGCATCAAATTGAAGAAAATGTACTGGCTTCTTGGCAGGGCATCAAAGTTGTCAATTTATAACAAACTGCTTCTCTACAAGCAGATTCTCAAGCCAGTGGTGGACCTGACTATGGGATTCAATGGTGGCGGGGCTGCATCTGACCATCCAATGTCGAAATCATCCAACGCTTCCAGAATAAAGTGCTCAGGAGTAGGACCAGTGCGACCTGGGAGTGGCATCAGTCATCAGTGAAATCCAGAGATTTGCAGTCAAGCATGAGAGAAGACTTCATCAATATGTGAACGTGGAAGCAATCCAGCTGCTCAATGTGCATGGGATACAAAGACTTCAACGCAGGAAGCCACATGAATTAGTTTAGTGCTAAAGTGGAAAGTTCTGTGTTCAAGAGCAGAGTATCCTTTTTTACTATGTGAATATGTTAAAACAATTTATTAGTTTTGAACCAATATAGAAGGCTCAACCAATGGGTCATACCTTCTCTAATCACTTGTATCAATTCAAGTTAAAATAGAATAGCTTATTAGTCTCTTACTAGGTGCTATATAAATGAATTAAAAAAAAATTAATATCCACAAGGGGTTCTTTCACTTTGATCAAATCAAAATGAGAAATAATAGTTTGCTTACATTATAGTATCACAAGCAATAGGGTGATTGCTAGTAATGGAAATATTCAGGAGTATCTAAATTATTTAGATTATTTCATTAGACCTATGTACAATATTGGATTAATGAGCGGTACATTTATACAAAGTGTTTCTTAAACAGTCTGACAAACTTTGTGAGGTGTTTCTTTACAGAATGAATAGAATAGCTCAATAGTAAACATATGATCTACATTTCAGATGGTGGAAGATTTCACATTTTTCTTCAATCTTTCAATCTCATAAGTTTATGGTGACCTTACTGTCTTGAGTGAAATATTAGCTGAAAAATAAAATGGTATCAGTTAAAGGTTTTTAAATTTGATACTTATTGACATAATTAGCTAAATATGCTGGAAAATTCAATTTTCCAACTTCAAAGCTTCAAATGGATAGAAATAGGATTCCTCATTGTCGACTGGTGTTTTAACCATGTTATTTATAATTTATAAGAAAAATATATTGTAACGTTTTCGTCTTAAAACGCATCTGAATCTTTCAAATCAGGATTTTTAAAGAATATTACGTAATTTAAATAATACTACGTGATATTTACAAAATTATTACAGTAGATAGCCTAATCAACTTGCTATGATTATGATAACTTATGATGCCTTGTGATGACGACAGAAGCGTCGGCTTTCAGGCATTTTTCAAAGAGGGCCACGAATACAGTCGACAATCGGAATCGGAATTTAGGTTATGTTCGGATATTATTGTTTGTAAGATTCTCAGTAGTGTATTATTTATATTTGTTTTACTTGTCCTGTTGAATGTTTTCTAATGTTTAATTCGCCATCCCGTTTAGAAATGTATATTGCAATAAATTTAAGCAAGCATGAGAACCAAATACAGTATTAAGAAAAGAAAAATACCAGCACAAAACGTCATCAACCGTCTCATAGTTCGCGAAACTTTTGGTGCTATAAAACCAGGTACTCAGCTACATTTTGCAAGATCATTCCATTTGAACGTTTTTCCAAATTTCACAATCATCAATGTTGAAAAGCCACCTTGTTTTCTGCGCAAATTCAGTCCCGACGGACATTATTTTGTGGCATTTTCATCGGATCAAACTTCGTTGGAAATTTACGAGTATCAAGGTTCTTCAGCTGCCGCAGATCTCATACATGACTGTCAAGGAGACTATATCGGTAATAAGAATGATGAGTGGAGTGAATACATTAGGAACCAGGTGTTTTCGAGATTTTTCAAGCATAAGTTTACGGTGAATGTGGCTCAAAGTGGTGAACAATTAAATCGAGAGTGTAGCTTATTTACCGATGATGGCAGATACGTAATTGTTGGATCTGCTTCTTATATTCCAGAAGACTTGCGGCCACATTTCTACGAAATATACACCAATAACGAAGCAGTTACTCCGAATCCCCGGTCGCCACTTGAAGATTACTCACTCTACATTGTGGACATTCATTGTGGCAGACTTTGTGATACGCGTGAACTGAAAGTCGACAAAATTTTCCTCTCACATAATCAAGGCATCTACCTCTACGGAGATACACTAGCTGTACTGTCTGTTCAACATCAAACCATACACATATTTCAAATTATAGACGGCATGTTCATTGATGTTAGAAAGATTGGTCGTTTTTGCTTTGAGGACGATGACTTCTTGATTTCGAATGTGATTCCTTATGCCAGCAGCAGTACTTATCGTCCATTTCGTGAAGAAGCGATTGGTTCTCTCAAGCATAGGTTGCTTGTGTTCCTCTACCGAAGAGCAAAGCAGATATCTGATGAAACTGGAGATCCTTTAGAGATGAGGAAGTTTTGCCAGTACTTTGATCAGGTGGGTTCAAAGCATAAGTCTACTTTTTTGTATGATAAGGAGGAATGCATTCCACTCCTGAAGAGGTGATTAAGCTTCAATTCAATACAGAATTCCTGAAGAGGAATCACTATTCTTTTTCATTAGAAACTAAAAAAACTATTCATCTCAAATATTCACTGTGAAAAAACATTTACGGTATCCATTCATCATGAACTCTGAAACTAATAGCTAGGTACGGTACTTTGAAACTGCAGTGCAGTTTTCCCCATGGGCGTAGAATTGCTTAGAAATTTTCTCATGCTAGAAATTCGACAAAATGTGCTGAAGCTTTATTCCCTTATAATATTCATTATGCTATTGGCGTTTGAGGTGGGCCTTGTCAGAAATTAGAGAGAGTTTTCATGCTACAGAGAAAAACAAAGCGAGAAATGGTGATTCTCACTGGTTTCAAACTAGAAGTAGCGGAGAATTTGCTTCTATGATGAGGACAACTCTCTTTAAAAAAAAATCAACACATAAAATTTCTTAATATAAAAATATCTTAATTTTTTTAAAAATGCTCCATAATGATATGAAAAACGTTTAGAATCTCAATTTTTTTGGAAAAAAATTGAAAAAATTATTGAAAGAATGAGTATTTTATACCAAACAGGAGTATATGTCTAGGGAGGAACCCTTTGTGTGTTAATTGGATCGTTTTTTTTCTTTTTTCTTCATCATACTTGAACTTTTGATGATAATTAACTTTAAATTTCACTTTAACAACAGTACACACGATTTTGTTGCGTGTCGAACGCGTTTCGTGACACTGAGCCACATCTTCAGCGTACAAGGTGTAACCATATATTGTAGTGCAAATACTATAGTACAAGGTATCTATAATACTGTAGTTAGTATAAGGCGTATCCAGTTAACTCCTTATTCGCTAAAGATGTGGCTTAGTGTCGCGAATCGCGTTTGACAAGAAACAAAATTTTGAACACTGTTGTTAAAGTGAAAGTTATTAACATATTTATTAAGTTGAAAGGTAATATTTTTTTTCTTGGAAGTCATGTTTTCATGCCTTTGGCAATTCCTATACTCTGCTTGAAGTTTCTGAGAAGCTGTTAAAAAATAAAATTAGGCAAATTATCTTGTGCTTAATTCCTGTACTCGGTTAATGCGGGGTTATTCCAAGCACACTCAAAGTTGAGGGACCCTCAAATTTTGATGAACAGCTGACATTTTCCATGATAGGTATAGGAAATGTAGTAAAGTGTAGTAACCTTGAGGATCCCTCAAATTTGTTGCCAAATTTGTTGCCGGTTTTTTCCAAGCACACTCAAAGTTGAGGGACCATCAAATTTCGATGAACAGCTGACATTTTCTATAATAAGTATAGGAAATGTAGTAAACTGTAGTAACCTTGAGGATCCCTCAAATTTGTTCCCGGTTTTTCCAAGCACACTAAAAGTTGAGGGACCCTCAAATTTTGATGAACAGCTGACATTTTCCATGATGAGTGTAGGAAATGTAGTTAGTATAGAAAAAGTGTAGTAAACTTGAGGGTTCCTCAAATTTGAGTTTGCTTGGAAAAACCGGGCATAACTGTCTCTGGGAAGCGGTTGAAAAAAAAACAAATACGTAATCATAAGGCAAATGAAAATTTTGCGTTTTCTAACTATTGAATGGAGAAACATTGTATGCTCTAGCTGGCCAGTTTGCGAATGTGGAAGATGCAGTTGCTGGATGAGACGCACCTACTGTTGAAGTACGCCTGTGAGGATGTGGTCACGCTGAAGGCCACTGAGCCCAATTCACAGCCATGCTTCTTTGTCGTCTACAACATGCTTAGTGCACAGGTAGGTATAGGCCAGTCTGTCCAAGCACAGAATACATTCTGGCAGTATGGGAAATGCCTCCAGCTTGGTTCAAAAAACATAAATTTGGTCTCAAATTGTAGGAAAAAAACTATTATATAAAATTTGAGACCAAATTTTTCAGTTTTGAACCAATATTGAGTGAGCGGAGTCATTTTCCCATCTTGCCAGAGGGTCTTCTTTGCTTGGACAGGCTAAGTTATAAGCCTACTTTCACCTTTTCTAATAATTGTCACAATGATTAATGATCTTAAATGTGTAGTCTGTCCAAGCAAAGAAAACATTCTGGCAAGATGGTAAATGCTTCCATCAATATTGGTTCAATAGTTCTGGTCTAAGATTATAGATCAGAATGCTTTCTACAATTTGAGACCAAATATATAATTTTTGAACCAATATTCACCGAACTGAAGTTATTTTCCCATTTTGCTAGAATGTCTTCTTTGCTTGCACAGACTAAGTTATAGGCCTTCTTGCACCTTTTCTAATTGTCATAATGATTAATGATTTTATAGGTTTAGTCTGTCCAAGCAAAGGAGACCCTCTGGCAAGATGGGAGAATAACTCCAGCTTGGTCAATATTTGTTCAAGAATTATAATAAAGTGGTCTTAATAGTACATGTTGGTCATAAATTATTGAGCGCATTTCATAGGTGAATAGAAAAATAACCATCCAATGTACTTACTTGTATGATGATTTATTGAAAAGGCAATTTCAAATAGTTTTTTCCCCGTGTTTCGGATAGACACGTTAAGCCGTCGGTCCCGGCTGCCTGAAACAGTCGTGTCAGTCATATCAGAGGCCCTGAAATTGATCAGGAGCGACCTGAAAACTCTGACACCAGACCTGAGCCAGCCAGGTTACACGATTATTATTATTCAAATAGTTTTATTTAAAACACTTGACAAGTTCAAGAAATTTCCACATGAGCGCCATTTGTGGCACGTAAAATGTCTAGACGATATTCAATTTCACGCCATACATTATTGATCATATCTGTAGTGATTTCATCATTTACGGCCGTGTCACCCCCCACCATAGAGCCGACCGTGTTCGTTGAAGGTTAACACAAACTGTAGCATCTACGCTAACGTTTGTGACAAAAATAGGCGCCCTACTGCAGTTTGTTATTTTTCTATTCACCCAAGAAATGCGCTCAATAATTTAGACCACCCTATATGTTTCCTACAATTTGAGATCAAATTGACAATTTTTGAACAAATATGGACCGAGCTGTAGTCACTTGCTCATCTTACCAGCATGTATCCAGACAATAATAATGAATTACATGAACATACTTGATGCGTGCCAGCGCAGTAGAGGAGGACACACGCGTGACATAATTATTCAATCGGAAAGTGAGATGATCATTTTGAAGTAGATACATTCCAATTTCATCTCTTAAATTAATGTATCAAACCCGGTGTTTTTTTTAAATCACTCTATATACCTTTAATAATGAATTATGTTTCTTGGCAATAATATTTTGTCTATTTATTCAGGTGCTGGCCGTTTACGAGAACACGTCCGAACATCTGTTGCACATTTTCGAGAATTTTTGCGACAACTTTCGCAACGCGCGGCTCAACGCCGAGTCAAAACTCACCTGCTCGCCATCCAACAATCTCTATGCTCGGTCAGTAACTAATGTTTGTATTTTATTCATTGAATTTATTTTGTCGCTTATATAGTCTGTCCAAGCAAAGAAGACCCTCTGGCAAGATAAGAAAATATTCGTTTAAGAATTACTGTGTTACTGCGTTTTAGAACGACTAGAATTAGATTTACTACATATTAGAATTACTGTGTTGAAGAACTTTGTTCTTTATAGTAGATCAATTCATTTCCTACAATTTGAGTTCAAATTGATAATTTTTGAACTAGTATTGACCGAGCTTGAGTTATTTTCCATTCTTGCCAGAGGGTCTTCTTTGCTTAGACAGACTATAGTTATTGATTATGATCATGATTGAGCTCAACAGTTTTGGGCTTAGAAACGTGTTGTACTGTGATGTAAGATTAAAAATGATCAAATAAGTTACAAATTATAAAAAAAGACTAGCCCATGGTTGTTCGTAGGCTTGTTAGTTCCTTTAGACCAAGGAGTTTCGTTCGAGATGGCTTATCGAAAAATCTTGTCACCACACTGAAGTCAACTAAGTTAAACCATTGACTATGGATATAAGTCTTACTTAATCCATACTTAATACTTATATCCATAGTCAATGGTTAAACTCAGTAAGTTTATAATTATTCCTAATGATATAATATAGGGTGATTAAAAAAAGCGCCGGTTTTAATTTATCAAATAAAGAGATCCATTTCAACGAAAAATTGGAAATGAATACATGAAAATGTTCATCTTTCTTTCCGATTTCACGAATGAAAAATTATGTGAAGCATGTGGCCTCTACTGCGCTGGTATGCATCAACTCTGTCCATGTAATCCACTATTACTGCATTAGAGTCTCCGGTTCTATTCCGCCAATAACCTGTCAAATTTTTTCATTGATGTTCCGGGGCTCATTAACTTGCACCAATGACTTCAAATGGCCCCAAAAATGAAAGTAACAAGGCGTCAAGTCACACGACCTTGGTGACCAATTCGTATTACAAATCGATTTTACTGCGTTGCAGATTGGCGCAACAGCGTTTCAAGCAGACCATAGTGAGCGCTCGCTTCGGAGGGCACACAGAGGCTACAAAGAGGATGCTCGCCCAGCTGCCGATCAGCGCTCAATCGTATTCCAGTTCGCCCTACTTGGACCTTTCCCTATTCAGCTATGACGATAAATGGGTCTCGGTGATGGAAAGGCCCAAGGCATGTGGTGAACACCCTATCAGGTATGGCTTAATATAATGACTTTTTTATTCCTTTTTTATTTTAATAAGTGTTCAAGGTTGAACACTAATTTCTTCTCTATCGCTTGGTGAAGTACTGAAGCTGCATACAATCACACTGGAGTGTAATCAATACTTAATTTCTCTTAGGGCTACTATATCCATTAAAACAAAAAGGGTACTTTGATTTGAGTTATTTAATAGCTTCATTAGATAAAATTTATTGCGCCAGCAGCCATATTTTTGCCAAGCTTTTGAACTATGGTGTAGATTACAGGCAAGCATGAACTATTTCATATGTTTTTTCAAATTTTTGTAATAGAAATATCATAAGAAATGACTTCTAGCTTTTAAAATAGTTTCTTCACTTTCGATTTAGTATTTAAATGTGAAAAATAAAACTGGTAGAGGCTATTTTGGGTGAGAAGTGAGTAGGTATCTCAGAGAAAAATGTGATCTTCATAGAGCATCTTATGTGAGTTGGCAAAATTATAACGGAGTTGACCGAGCTGACCAATCAAAAGGTACACAGTCAATGTCAACACTATTATTATACAGTGTCTATAGTCCCAATAGTCACTTTACCCTATTCAACTCAATGCAGTCGACCTTTGGACCGTTTCGCATAAAGCAAAACCCATCTTAACATAGTTTCAATAGTTTGTTTATTTCGTCTCAAGTGATTGTGAATAAGGTGTAATTAATACATACAGAATAAAATTTAGTTTTTTAGAGGCTTCACTCAGGTTTTATTGGTTCACTCAGGTCATTGACACAGGTCAACAGCACAAGTGAAAAATTTGTGTTTTGTAGCGATTTTGCAATTTTTGATCGCTGTCATTGAGATTTAGGTAAGATTTACACAATAATCACCGCCAATTAACTTTTCCTACAGAATTTGACTCTCTTATTCAACTTCCAGTAATAAAAAATACAAATTTATGATTCCTCATCCAGGTATAATCCTTATTGTTGGAAAATGACGTTTTTCAGCATATTTTTATAATTATCTCAATAACCGTTGAAGTTACAAACTTCAAACTGGTTTCATTGAATTCCTCAGTTGACTTAACTTGATTATTTTAGAACTTGAGTGAAGCCCCTAAAAAATTAGAAAAATTCATATTTTTTGAAAAATGTCAAATTTCCGCCATTGTTATCTTGGTAACAAAGCGTTTTTGGGGGTTTGTCTGATGAAACTTTTTTGTTTACTTGGTGTAAGGAATCAGCCTGAGAAGTATTGCACATTTCTCCTGAAACATTCGGTATATATGTATGTTATCGGTACAGGTTCTACGGACGCAACTCGGATCTGTTGAAGTTCCGCATCAGCGCAGGCCTCCAGCCTGGGCGCAGCGCCCCTTTGCCGGCGCCCTCGCGGCGCCTCGTCGCCTTCACCTTCCACCCGTCCGACCCGTTCGCCATCAGCGTGCAACGCACAAACGCCGATTACGTTGTCAACTTTCACATCCGACATATACGCTGCTAATCACCACCTACAGACACTGTATAATATCCTATAGTCTTTCCAAGCAAAGACCCTCTGGCAAGATGGAAAATTGACTCCAGTTCGGTCAATATTGGTTCAAAAATAATAGAGTTGGTCTCAAATTGTAGAAAATATTGTGATCTACAACTTGAGAGCAAGTTTATAAGTTTTGAAACAATATTGGCCTAGCAGCAGTCATTTCCTCATGGTCTTGCTAGAGGGTCTTCTGTGCTTGGAGACCTTTTGTGTGTCTTGTGATAGATTGTGATAGAGATTGACAAGAAAGATCAAGAATAGACATTTATTTATTAAAATAGCTTATGATTTCTAGCAAGACAAATGTGAGAACACACACAAGAAACGCATCAATTGAAAAAAATCTTTTAATTTTAGAGTTATTATTATTTATGATTTTTTCAACAAAAATAATCTACATTATTGGTAATTAATGTTATAATATGAAAATGTTTACTTTTTGAAGACCGTATCTGTGAGATGGCGTCCTTATTTTTGTACGCATTCTTGAAGTCTTTTGGTGAAGGTTCCCGGCAGAGATCGGCAGGGGAACGTGACTGTCCCCAGATAGCTCCAATAGTGGATAGTTAATCCACCGAGAACTAGGAACGAGTTCAAGCAATGAATCCAATAGGGAATCAACAACATTTCATTACGCTACGCAGAGTTATGGAAACCTTCACCAAGAGACTTCAAGAATGCATTCAAAAAGAAGGACGCCATCTCATAGAGACGGTCTTCAAAAAATCAACATTTTCATATCAAAATATTAATTTCCAATGATGTAGATTTTTTTGTTCCGAAAAATTCATCAATAATAATAACTTAAATATTGGAAGATTTTTTAAATCTTCATCCGTACATGATACTCACCTTTCCTTAATATAAAAATGGTTAACTCCTTATGAGTAACAGGAAACTATTGTCAATGTCTTGCAAAAACCTTCCTTCATCACCTGAGCAAGGTTAGAATCTATAAGAGAATAAAATAAACCTCTCAGAATGATATCAATTGAACTATGTCAGTGTGCCAGTGAATGACCGGCTTTGAACCAGTGAATGATCACCTCAGTACCAGTGAATGACCAGTCACAACAAACATACGGATTTAGGTCCAAAGGTCTATTATAGCTTAGCCTATAGGTTCATAATAGGCCTAGGTTATTGTTTGAATGAATAATATACAGTTCAATGAAGATAAAAGAGTCAATTTAATTTACATTCAATAGTTATGGCTGGACGATCATATAAAAATATAAAAAAGTTGTTGCCAAAATACGAGGGAGTCCAGAAAGTCTGTCATTTTGATATAAAAGAAAAGTAAGTGCAAGAAAATTTATATTATATACATTTGAAAGTACAACTAAAATACTATTTTTCAAAATAATCATCAAACAAATTGAGACACTATCTTCCTGAATTATTTTACATGCCCTGATAAAAGTTTGCCGTGTAACTTTAACCAGTTGGAGCCTCCACAACTCCGTCATCAAAGGCTGCGTACAAGCCATGTCTTCATTACTGGAAACAAGTGATAATCGCTCAGGAACAAGGTCTGGACTGTATGATGGATGTGAAAATCCTCAATAATTTGAAAGCATACAAGATTTTTTAATTTGCGTATGTGGTCGAACGTTGTCTTGGACAAAGAGAATTTTGAAGTCAACTTTCCTCTGCGCTTTTGGATTGCTCTTCTTAATTTTGTAAACATCGTTCCCATAAACTTGACAGATTTGGTGATGAATCTGGATTGGTTTATTGTTGCTAGTGCTAAACTCGTATTAACCGTGAATGATCACATCTCGGTGATTTTGAATTGGCACACATTTTAAATTGTTATTGAAAAAGAACGAAGGTGACACGAACCTCCCGCTGGCACGGCTGGATAGCCAGTGAACAGGAATGAAGATAAAAGACGGACATTCAATAGCGGCTACAACGCAAAATGTGACAAACTTTCTGGACTGCCTTGTATTATTTAAAAATTCAAATTAAAACACAAAATAAATTCATAAATCATGAAAACCATCTTAGTAGAAAAATGAATCCAATCAATAATTTTGGCTATAAGATCATTTAAAAAATTGATTAAATTTCAGCTCAAAATATCATTTCTTAAAGTTAATCGTGAAACACAAAGTAAATTCATGAATCATAATAACAAAGTGAATTCTATCAGTAATTTAGAATGTGAGATCATATAAAATAAGAAATTAAAAAATAATAAAGGTTTCAGCTCAAAAGAGTACATAAGCAATTTCAAAATTCAAAAAACACAAAGTAAAGTCATGAATCAGAAACACAATCATAATAACAAAGTGAGTTCAATCAATAATTTTGGCTATAAGATCATATAAATAATTGATCAAATTTTAGTTCAAAAAATCATATTTTCAAGTTAATTGTGAAACACAAAGTAAATTCATAAATCATAAACACAATCATAATAACAAAGTGAATTCAATCAATAATTTTGGCTTTAAGATCATATAAAAAATTTATTAAATTTCAGCTCAATAAATCATACAACACAGAGAAGTCTAAATTCATAAATCATGTAGCCTACACTATTATAATAAAAAAGTAAATTCAATCAATAATTTTAGCTGTAAGATCATATAAAAAAATAAAAAACTTTCTGGATCAAAAAATCATTTCAAAATTCAATTAAATCATAGAAGACAACCACTCCATCATCATTATTGTTCTCTGGAGGATTAATCCTCTTCACTATATTGGAGTGATTGAACCACACCGGCTCTTTGTCAGGAGAACAAAACCATCTTGATGTCTTCCCAAACCTCATAAATTCCTTGATCTTATAACAATGAGGATTTTCTCCTTTTCCAATTACTTGGCCAGGAAATTGTTTTCCTAATTGACCTTGATAGCTGCTTAGTAATTACATAATCACCTACATCAAGGTCTATAGTATCATCTCTAGTGACAGTAGAGGTTGGTTTTTGGTGAAAAGGTAGGTTAGATGACAGGGGTTGAGAGGATGATGAGTTGGGTTCCATGATTTGAGTTTTGAGTTTCTTTGATTTTTTTTTATTGATGGCAGGGTTCTCTTTTCTTTTCAGAGGCCAACCAAGCTTCTTTCCAGTGCTTTTTTCATCTTCTGCCAATTGTTTTGCAGCCTTAGCATTTTCTTGGTGTTCTTTTTTATTCTTGCTGCTGTTTCTTTGATATTTTTTCATCTCTCTTTCTTATCAAAGAATGACTTTTCTATTTTTCTGAAGTCACAGCAAATGGAAGTTTCTCAGCAGTCCTCCGTCTCTTTTTGGGATTTACTTTATTGAATGGCCAATGGAGATGTTGATCCCATGGATTCAATGTTTCGGGCTGTTTCAAAATTTTGTCAGTCTCAACTTCAATTTCCTGAGCTGGAGACTGAAGTGACTTAAATATTTCTCTTCCAATAATAACCCCTACAGGTGGCTCTTCATTCAGAATATTTAGCAAGTTCCCCTCATTGAGCCCGGTTTGCTCCTGTGCTTCCTCAAATGTTACCAGGACATCTGATAATTTACAACATCTGGAACAACTGGTTCACTCAATCTTACTTCTGGGTCATCATTGTTGGTTCCAGCAGTGGCAAATGCCTCAGACCTTGGCTGGGTCAAAATAGGAGAGTACGATTATAGTTCTACCGCTATTCTAGATAATGTCTTCGCTGTCAGCAAACATCAAATTTGGAATTGTTCTATTGAGGGGGTGAGTTAAATGTCAAAAGCCTATTATTTAAATCGAAATCAAACATTTCTTTATTTTGATGGTGTGCAAGGGTGCATTCGCATTGAGTGTTAAAAGATGATGATGGCGTTCATTAAACGTTAAACCATAAAAATAATAATGTTTTAACTCCTGCAGGCATTGTTTACATTGCAATGGGAAACGTCAAATAAATACATACACAATCAAAACAGATAAAATATTATCCCACTATTGAGGCTAGACATGATAGTTACGTATAAATAGTGGTACAAAAATAGTACCTAATGTAATTACAGTTAAAGCATAGCTACTTTTAATGTAAGGCCATGGTTAAACGTGTCAACTATTTAGAGTAAGTTACGGTAGGAATAAGTTGGTCCAAAATATTTCAACACAACATTTCTAAACCTTGGACAAGCCTCTCCACAGAATTGGTTCTCAAAAAATCTGAGAAAACATGGAAAAACAATAGAAGAATGCAAGTATTGGGGGTATCCTTGAAAAGTTTCAAAAATTCACTGAATAAACATAAAAACCTAGGTTGTTGATGATTGGATGAAAACGAAAATATTCACCAAATTATATTTATTTCGAACATTATACCATTGACTATGGATATAAGTCCATCCATAGTCAATGATATGCATATCTGCCAAAAAATCTTCCATGAGAGGTTTGAATTATCAATTATGTATATCGCAGCTGAAAGATTGCAAACACATACATTTTGATAGATTCCCTGAAAATGCATCTATCTTGAAAACCAATATTAAAGGAATATGAAATAATTGCTTAAAGACAAATTTGAATAATGCTGTTGAAATTTGTGATAGCCTACGTCATCACTTTGATCTGAGCGAAAACGTTGCCAACAAGTTGTCTCGAGGAATATATGGTTGGGTGAACAGTTGTAAAGCTGGGAAAATCAGTTAACACCCTACATAAAATCTTGTCCTGACTTTCTCGAAAATGGATTATCCTAAATTGATGAAAGAAAATTGAAACAATTTTCCCAGATTTGATCATTTATTGTATAAAATAATTATTTCAATCATCGTGTAAATGGTAATACACAGTTTGACGACTATGGCGATGTGATTCAGTTACCAACGCCCTTTCGACTTCCTCTGTGTTTCTACACGTTTCCGTCTGTCTCTGTCTTTGTATTATTTTATTCGTGAAGTCGGAGGTTACTTCTCATTTATAGTAAGTATTTTTCTGTTTATTCTCATAGAATTTATTATCTATATTGTTATTTATTCGAGTTGGAAAGATAAAATTGTTCTCAAGGTAATTATGTCACCACTCCGTCTTTTTCGTTTCAAAACATGTGATTCATGAAGTAGGCTAACCTCCTAAAACGTGGTGACAAAATTCAACTTGAATGAATTTTAGTTTTCCTATTCAGGCCACTCAACTGTTTTATAAATGAATCCAAAAATTTAACATTTCGACACCTCATTTCAGTGTATTTACATCAAAAGTGTGTGAAGACAGGTAATTCAATTGACAGTTATTCCATAGCTAGCGTAGCCCAGGCTACTGTTTTGTTAGGTTAGTTTTCTATCGCTTCTTGTAAATTGCTTCCGAGCAAGTCACTAGTCTCAAATTTCTATATATTCACAATTATTTTTACTCTTCACTTTTTGTAGCTCTTTACTAACTTAGCAATGTTTCAATTTTTCAGCGACATGGCTCCACGATACGAGATGGCAGTTGGTCTCCAACGCGGACATAGGACAACAAAAATTGTCATGGGAAAGACGAAAAAGGATAAGAAAAACAAGATCAGGCCCGCTCGTCTAAAAGGCGTAAGTTTCTATTAGTTTTTAGTAAAATATTTCGTGGAATCATCGAAAACTGTCGTTTATTGGCCCAGTTAAGTTACCTAGTGTCAGTGGGTTACCAAGTAGGTTGCATTTGATTATCTTCTATCCTGATGATGATATTCCAAATAAATAATGTGTCTCAACTTCTTTGTTGGCTATCCAGCTTATTGGATCAATATTGGCACTTAAGTGCATGATAACTTTTTCGCTTGATAGAATGGAGGGTACAAGGTTATAAGTAACGGCTATAAATGGTAGGCCTTCCAATAACTTACCATAATAGGCCTAAACATAACCAATTTAATCTTGAATAACTCAATATTTTCCAACATATTAATAATATCTGCTATCATTTAAGATACTTCTATTATGGCTACTATGTTATTGTCGTTGCTCATAAATGACTTTTACCAAATAGAGTTTCTTTCCTGGACAACGATCTTGGTAGCCTGCCAGAATTAACTTAGCTGTCGCTAAAAGTAGGGCCCAGCTGAGATAACCTACTAATAGCTGACGTAAAGAATCTTTTGGTTTCAAAAACATCATTTAGGTAGCCTATATAGATAAACGACAGTTCCAATTGACAACATTAGTGCTGTTGAGCGCACAAGGAGCATAGAAAAGCACCTTAATATTTATTGCGTTGACTTTATTGTTAACATACAATATGATAATAGAATTTTTTGGGGCAGAATCAAGGATGTCTGTCAGAAAAGTATGGCCTAATCTGTCCAAGCAAATTACATTCTGGCAAGAGATGGGGAAAATGACTCCAGCTCGGTAAATATTGGTTAAAAATGTATATTTGCTCTGAAATATGGAAGCAAATTTTTTTCTACAATTTGAGATCAAATTTTATATTTTTTGAATCTGTGCTGACCGTGCTGGAGTCATTTTCGATTTTCCTCTTGCCAGAATGTTTCATTTGCTTCGACAGATTGAAATATGACGTTTCATGAACCGACCAGAAATAGCATCGAATAGCATAGTCCAAACAATCCATGGAAGGAATCGATCTTATGTTTCCGAATGCTAGGGCATCAATAAATTGTTTATTATTTGTTTGCTACATTTCCGTACCTTTTGTGCAATATATTTTTGTTGATCAATTTTAGAACCCCCAAGCACAACGTATAGGTCGAGAATTTACAGAATAGAATGTAGTGATTGTAGCAAAGTTTATATTGGTAAAACTGCTAATAATTCACCATCAGTCCATCAGATTCAAAGAACACACAAGAGCCATCAATCACCTATCCTTGACACCAACAACCTTATTGACATGGACAATAATTTTTTTTTGTGATTATAATTAATAAGTTGAAAATTCGCATGTAGGCTATATAATCATAAAATTGTGAAAAATTGGTGACTTGATTCATTTAGAATAACCTATTGCTCTAAATTCAAAATTCCCCTGGACTATAAATTTATTCTTAATTGAAGTGCTACGAAAAAATTCGAAATTTATTTATCATCAAAATTTGATATGAAGACGTTTTGGATATAAGTCTGTGTTTTCAACCAATACGTTATTAATGTCTGTAAAAAGAATAAATAAATATTCTTACTGCATCTGTTAAGTTTATATGGAATGAGGAGGTTTAATAACCTCAAATATGAAAGCAAATACATGAATATTTGCAAAATTTGCAAATATTTGAATATTTTGTATTGTATTAATGACTTGGGCCCTGGCTTATGAACATTTTACAATCCACATTACTCATAATTCGTGAATGTTATTGGTGTTTCTGTCTCACAAACGTTTCCCATAATTCGGAAATTTTACAACCTCAGCTGGCTAGTTGCTATGACATGAAAAACACAAAAATTTGCTTTCAATGCAATGATTTGATGAATAAATTGATTTATATTATTATGAATATAAATATCAATTATTATTTTTATTGTGAAATTTGAATAGAAATAATTTTTGTCGCTAAAATAATATCATAACCTACAAATATGACACCTTGAAGTCGGCCACTGATGTACTTTCAATGTCAGCAATATTAGGACAACAGCTGTTTTCTCCAAAATTTGGAACATTGTAAATCGAACGTTTTATTGGTGAATCTACAATCCCGATCACTTGTTTTTCTGAAGAAAAACAAGCTGTAAATGTTTATAAGCCAGGGCAGGTCTAATGTACTTAACGTATTTTTTGGATGAAATAAATCATGATAACGCAAAAAAAAACTCTATGTCCTTGAACATTTTAAAATTTTTGAGCATAGAAAACACATTCTAACGGAATTCTGAATCAAATTAACTTTTGTCCGACGTTTCATCCGTTACACTGTTTGATAACCTTATTTTAATCCACCAGCTATTTACCGCTATAGCCCCTCCCCCATCCCTTCTCTAATTCCATCAAATAACTACCCCTTCAAAATCTTGAAGCTCAGTAGTGCCTGAACCACTTGATAATCTGCAATATCAGCACGAAACAACTGTCGCGCCTAAATCGTGAGTCATTTCACTATAAAGTGCTCATTTATTATCCTAATTCATTCCAGAAATTCTCGGCACCATCCCAGCCATGCGAGTTGCCCAGAGACTTGAAAAAAAACTGGATTAACTTGAGTTACATTTTGAAAAAGTATCTGGTTAACTCATGGCTGAGATAGTGCCGAGAATTTCTGGAATGCATTAGGAAAGTAATTATTCCAGTTGAAGAGATTCCATTTTGTATCTCATCTTATATCATCATATAAGTTACACTAGACAATGTCAGGTCAGAAATACAATTTATTGTGTTATAATAAACAAATTTTGTTAGGCTACATTCAATAGGCCAATATATTGATCTATTGTAGCATCACTTATTCATCTTGTTTATTGAGAAAGGATTTGATTTTAGTTGTTAATTTATAATAATGTTTAATGATAGTAATAAGTAAGTAGTCAGAGGACAGCTGCTCCTTCCTTCAACTCGAGCCTGCTCTTTTGGGGAAGTAGTTCCTTATCTTTATTTGCATTTGTTATTGATTCATTTTGCTGTGCTATTTCTACATTGTAAATTATTGTAATACTTTCTCAATTAATAAATAAATTTTCTTTCGACTTGATTGATAAGTTCTAATTTGAAATTTTAATTTTGTCAACAGCTGCAGACCAAGCACACGAAATTCGTGCGTGATTTGATTCGTGACGTTTGCGGCCACGCGCCCTATGAGAAGCGAGCCATGGAGTTGCTCAAGGTCTCCAAGGATAAGCGCGCGCTCAAATTCCTCAAGAGGAGGGTGAGTCTATCATCAAATATAGTGTGATCCAAAAAGAGCGCCGGTTTAGATACATCAGATTGTTTCATTTTAACGAAAAACCTAACATAATGAATACTGTTCATCAAAACATGTTCATGTACAGTTCTATTAATCGCATAAAAGAATGATGCGGTTTCGAACATGGTTTCAAGAGAAACCAAATCATTTACAGTTGATTTTGTTTACTCATCTCAAATAGTATTTTTACATACTAACAAATTTCATTATGCACGTCCTTAGTCGTTTGACAAATGTCCAAACTATAATGAATTTCAATCCCGTAATTCACTTCATTAATCCTGTTTTTAAGTGGTTCATGTTGGCAAGATGGATAGGCCGGCAAGGACCTATGTTATGGCCTCCAAGGGGTCCAGACCTGACACCTTATGATTTTTGTTGTTGTTGGGTTACATCTAAAACATTGTTTATTCACAAAAAAAATCGCGACCTGAACCTCTTTGAAAACTAGATTAATGACAACCATAACTAAAGAAATGTTAGCGTATTATTGGAGAGAAATTGATTATCGTTTGAATATTTGTCAAGCGACTAAGTGCGCACATATTGAAATTAATTATGTAAAAAACTGAGAAGACAAATTAGATCAATAAACAAAATTAACTGTATGTAATTTGGTTTTTCTCTAAATCATAAGTTATTTGAAACCGCTCCACTCTTCTATGATAACCCTGTATGCATTGTACAGTTTTATGAATAATGAAATGAAATGTTCATCTCACTTTCCGATATCATGTGTGAAACATGTCATTCATGTAGCCTCCTCTACTGCGCTGGACGCTGGTGCACATCAACTATCCACGACAAGTTTCAACCTCCATTTCCCCAATAACCCGTCGAATTGGTCACCAAAGAAGTGTGAGTTGACGCCTTGTTACTTTTATTTTTGGGGTCATTATTGAAGTCATTGGTGTAAGTAAGTTAATGATCCCCAAAACATAAATAACTTGGGGAAATTCGACGGGTTATCGGCGAAATGGAAGAGAAACTTTTTTGTGCAGTAACAGTTGATTTCATGGACAGTGTTGATGCGTGCCAGCGCAGTAGAGGAGGCTACACGAATGACATCATTTTTCATACATAAATTCGGAAGGACATTTTTATTTGAAATGGAATTTAATTTTTTTGTTGAAATGAAATGGATGTGATAAATTAAGACCGGCGATCTTTTTTAATTAACCTGAAGATTTTTTCATATTTTCATTTGAGGGTGGGCGGAAATTGACTGCAAACTGCCGAACGGCAAAATCAAGCCCCATAAAAACAATGTAATTTTTATCAATCTCTTGGAGCAGATAGAGCCTCTATTAATGGTCAGAATATTACGTTCTTTATGTCATTGGAAAGAGAATTCAATTCTCCAGGGTCGTGACTTTTTCGATTTTTAGTTGATTCCAATAATTGGAGTTCAATACTCTTGTAGTTGATTAATTATACGACAATTATTAAAATGAACTAAAAATCGAAAAAGTAAAAAGTTATGACCCTGGAGAATTGATTTCTCTTTCCAATGACATGAAGAACGTAAAATTCTGTCCATAAATAGAGACTATCTGCTCCAAGAGATTGTTGAAAATTACATTGTTCTTATGAGGCTTGATTTTGCCGTCCACTACCACCCACTTTTTCGGTAAAGTCAGCTTTATCATGAAGTTGATCTACTTCCGATAGTAGATAATAGGGAGTCTCTTGAAAGAGTACATTATTTGTGATACTATATTTAATATAGTCTGTCAAAGATGGGAAAATGACTCCAGCTCGGTCAATATTGGTTCAAAAATTATTTATTTGTAAATTTGAACGTTTCCTACAATTTAAGACAAAATTTATAATTTTTCAACCAATACTGACCAAGCTGGAGACATTCCCATCTTGCAAGAATGTCTTCTTTGCTTGTACAGACTTTAGCAACAATCAAAAGAGTTACTTTGAAATTGTCTCGAAATATCCGTACAAATGAGTAACCGTTAAAACTAATTGGAATTAGTGAATTTATCAATACCTATATTGTTGGAAAATTTTTGTTGATGGCTCAAATGAAACTCATTAAATGTAAATATGTCTATATTTATAGAGACTGTATAATCATAGTGTGGACGACTGTATGACTTATGATTGGTCAGCTCGGTCAAGTTCGCCATATTTTTGCCAAGTCTCGTACAGAGTGGCGCACGATATGATGCAAAATTTAGTTTTGTCATGGAAAGTTTATTGTGAAAGCAATACAATAAAATGAGATATAACTTGTCTACTGTATACCTGGAGATTAGATTGTGGCCACCTTCTTGTCTGATAACTGTTTCAACACGAACGCCTATGTTATTGGTGACTCGGCGACGCATATCCTCATGGGTTAAACATCATTCTGGAACATGTTTTGAGGAACAATGTCTATAATATAATATCAATGTCTATGTATATAGAACCATGTTTTGAACAGTAATATCCGTGATTGGCTACAGCTGTTCGACTGCGGCCGACCGTCGGACCGTTTTGCATAAAGGAAAATCTACATTTAAACGCACACACTGCAAAAAGTCAATCAATTTCATCTCAAGTGATCGTGAATACAGTATGGATTTTATGAAGCTTGGCAAACATGATTTTCAAAAGCACATCATGATGTTACTTAAGCTTTGTTCAATCTATACCATATTCACGATATATTGAGACCAAATAAATTAAATTGTGTTATAAATTGAGATAAAATAAACAGAATAGTGTAAGATAAGTCTTGATTTTGTGGTTGTGGGGGGAGATTTGCCCCCTGTGAGTCTGCCCCCCCCCAAGTTTAACGAAATGAACAAGTAAAAGTTACGTTCGCATGCGCTAATATTTTCAAAGAAACGTGTCATAAGTATGTTTTTGATCAAACTTGTATTATAATAATATTAATAATGGTGTTATCAATGTAAGTTGATTGTGAGAATGATGATGGTTTTTTTTTTTTGTTTTCAGTTGGGAACACACATTCGCGCCAAGAGGAAGCGTGAAGAGCTGAGCAACATCCTCACTCAAATGAGGAAGGCCCAGGCACATGCCAAATAAGTTTTGTTCAATTAAACTTTTTTGTCTAAATAACTTGTCAGCTATTCAATTATCTTCCCATCAATTGCATTGCAGGGTCTCGTTTCATAAGAAACTAGAATCACAGAAAGTCTCAACCGATTCACTTTATTCACGTAGTGTATTGACTAGAATCCTATATTGTCAAAATTAAAATTGAAATTAAATTAGATTGATTAAAACTTGAGTAAATTGATTATGGAACAATGTTATTACAAAATAAAAAGGTAATTCCGACTTGATGGTATAGTCTGACCAAACAAGGAAGACCCTCTGGCAAGCTGGGAATATGACTCCAGCTTAGTCAATATTGGTTCGAAAATTATCAATTCGATCTTCGATTGTAGGAAACAATTTGATCTACTATTAAGACCACATTTATAATTATTTAACAAATATTGATCAAGCTGGAGTCATATTCCCATCTTGCCAGAGGGGTTTCAGTGCTTGGACAAACTATACTAGAAAATTGATGGATGAACTGTAAAATCAAATACCCTTTTTTAAAGAAAATTTTGAAAGTATCATTTTTACAGACATGTTTCGGGTCTTATCCCATTCTCAATGTAATTAGAAACATGTCTGAAAATAATACTTCTAAAGTTTTCTTTAACAAATGGTATTTGATTTTTCAGTTTATATATCAATTAATTTAAATAGCCATAAGTTTAAAGTTGAATGATAAGTTACTAGAAAATTATTCCAGCTCTGTCAATATTAGTTGAAAAATTATAAGTTTTGTCTCAAATTTAAGGAAACATTCTTATCTACAATTTGAGACTGAAAATCCACTTCCCCCTCCCTGTAAGTTGTTGAACATGAAAAGTTAAGTTTCAAAAGCACAAAATTCATAAGTTGTTTTAAAATATATACAGGGCTTGATTTGTAACTGTACTGGTACCTCATAGAAAGTGAGTAGCCTAAATAATTTTGATATGTTATTCGAAATATTTGAAAATTATTATAAAAATTTGTGACTTGAAGCTTTAGTTATGTCATTAAGATTAGAATTTCTTTCTGGGGGGGACACTAGACCCCTTACAGTTTCGCCCTTTGTGCCAGAGCCTTCTATTCTATTAATTGAGCTCTGGGTAAATATTATTGGGAAAAAGATGAACAACCTGAAAATTCTCTTCAAATTCAACTGTATTTGTCCATTGTACAATCGCACCATTATAAAATACACAGTAAGTTGAATATTGTAAAAATCAAAACTGTGCAAGCATACGGTAGTTTCCATAAAAGACCATGGCCTTAGAAACGGCAAATATTGTAGAGCAGGAAATCGTGTCCATTTAATAGTTGAAAGAAATATTAGATATTGCAGTAGGCCTACACTAACTGCTGGATGATTAAAATAATAATTGATTTGAACCGCCATTTATTGCTATAAATAGACTAAGGACTTCTGCAACTGCGAGCGGAGCGACTTCACCGAGAGGTACCGGGTTCGATTCCAGGTCCGGGCACAGTTTTTCAGACAGTTTCATTCAACTGATCTCGTCTGCTATTTAGTACATTGTTTAATATTTGCAGTTGCTGGAGACCTTTTTCTATTTATAGGCCCATAGAAATAAATTTAAGTTCGAATGAATTCTTATTACAATTTAAAAGCATTGGAATAATTTTTTATACGTTTCGTGGGTACCCCATATCATATGGGTAGTTTATACCTACGGTCCGACGTTGCCATATCATTGGGGCCTTTTAGGGCAGGACTGTCTATTAGAGGAAGCTATGTTACAAGAGACACTATTCTCGAACTTAAAAAGACTGATCGTGAGCTTTATGTTTCCACTATGTATGGTCATTGGTCAATTCTGATTCTAAATATATTTTTCTATCAGGTGAAAGGGTGGTATAGTCTGTCCAGACAAAGAAGACTTTCTGGCAAGATGGGAAAACGACTAGCTCGGTCAATATTGATTCAAAAATGATAAACTCTGTCTTAAATTGTCGATCAGAATGTTTCCTACCAAACATATAATTTTTGAACCATTATTTAACGAGCTGGAGCAATTTTCCGATCGTGCCAGAATGTCTTCTTTCCTTGGTACAGCCTGTAGTGGTGTCAGTGTTTGTCATGTGTATTAAATTATTAGATATTATTTTATTCAGACTACAGCCTAGGCCTATTATTAGTATTCAATTTTTATGTTGAGATATCCATTTCTTGAGACATTCAGCATTTCTCTAAAAATAGAAATTCAGATGTGTATTAATAGGCCTATCAAATTTATCGCTGATGAGATAATTATGTATATGGGGTGGTGTAGCTGAGTGGGTTTGCTGGCGTTGCAACCCAGAGGTCCCGGGTTCGATCTTAGGTCAGACCAGAAATTTTTCTCAGGCCACTTCCCGTGTTTCGGGTGGACACGTTAAGCCGTCGGTCCCGGCGGCCTGAGAACAGTCAAAGGTCCTGAAATTTATCAGGAGCGACCTGAAAACTTTAACACCAGACCTGAGCCAGCCAGGTTACACGAATATTATTATTATCTATATGGTGTGCCCCCAATGAGAAAGAAATGAATACAAGTATTTCCATATAAATAAACTATATCGGTTCGTGGTGTATTTTATTGAAGGTTGAAGAATAACTTATAATGAGCTATATGTCTCTTTGGTGAATTCACATGAGTTAATAATGTAGAAAATACAAAATAAATATATTGAAAGGTTTATTTGCTGAACTTTAACATAATTCAGATTATGATTTGAGTAAAATAACATAATTCATATTGTCCACCAGTTCATATTGAATATAAATAGTAGGCTACTAGATATCATGTAGTGTACTTATTTGTATAGTCCAAGCAGAGAAGACATCCTGGCAAGATGGGAGAATGGCTTCAGCTCGGTCAATATTGACTCCTAGGTCATAAATTTGGTCACAAATTATAGATCATAATGTTTCATACAATTTTAGACTAAATTCATAATTTTTAACCAATATTGATCGAGCTGGAGTCATTTTCCCATCTTACCAGAATGCTTGGACAGACCAATAGTAAATTATGCGAGCATGGAGAACAAAGGATATGGGTTCTAGTTCTTCTACACTTTAAAATACTGGATAGGCTATTGTTAAACCATAGATTCATATTATTCATTCCTATAATTTATTATTTTATTATTATTATCATTATTCTTTCCATAACATAAATTATGAGAATAATATAAATGATAGGGGCGGCCGGGAAACGTTACACCACTTATTAAAATAATTTCAAGTAGGCTTATTAATCCATATTATATGTGACAGTGAAAACATTAGTTAGTTCCTTTCTCTGAAGAAAGCAAAAAAATATCTGTTCTACGAGAGAAAATTGAAAGTTTACAAGCTTCAATGCAAGATATTATTTAAAATTGATATAAAAATACTCTTTTCTCATACCTCAATACATCTACAACTAAATAACGTATCATAATAACATGAATAGTAAATAACACGAATGAATAACTCAGGCCATTACTTATGAAGCAGTCATACAATTATATATGCACAATTTATTATATATTTATAATTCGTGAGGCTAAAATCTGCTATTGAGATACTTATTATAGTACGGTACTCTGATATTTTTTTACAGAAAAGTCAATAGGGTATTGAATAATTATCTCATAATGAATTTAGCCGGATTTGACTGCTTCATCTACTGCCTAGTATGAAAAATTACATATAACTTAGATGGTAACTCATAGAAATTACAATCTATGAATAATTAAATCTAATCATTTATTTATAAATATAAATTGATCATCTTGTGAAATCCAGTCGCAATAATTCTGCATTATATGAAAACTGGCAAATTATTGGTACTCCAACGCTTGTTGGAAAAATGTTTTAAATGATATTGTCTGTGAAAATTTACGAAGATTAAGAATTTAATAATAATATAAATTATTCATTCAATAATAATTTTGAATTGAGAATCGATATTATATATGCATCTTATACTTAAAAAATTAATGTAACTTACAGTGAATTCTCTTCAGTGAATGAGGTATTCTTATTGATAGGTGCATACCGGTATTGATTATTTTATCAAACAAATTTCCATTTGATACTTTTATTAAAACATTATTCCAGTAAATACTTCTTTTATTAGTGTGAGAACAATAGATTATAAATTCCTAATAAATAATTGACAAATTGTTTTTTATTACGGTACCTGGTTCTTGAAACATTTTACAATTATATTTTTAGTACAAGTTTCATTGATTTTCGAATGAAGTATTTCGTTGTTCGATAGGCCTAATTTCGTTGTAACTACAAAATACTTCAATCTAAAATCAATGAATCTTGTACTAAAAAATGATTGTAAAAAGTTTCAAGAACCAGGTAATGAAAAACAATAATTCGTCAATTTTATTGGGAATTTATAATCTATTGTTTTCACATCAATAAGAGAAGTATTCACTGGAAAAGTGTTTCAAGAAAAGTATAAAATGAAAAATTTCAATTAAAGATTGATAAAATAATCTACATGCATCTACATCATCTAATAAGAATAACTTGATTATTCATTGAAGAGAAGCTTTAAGAAAAGTAGGTGAGCCTCGTATTCAATCGGCTACATGATAATGAAATATTTTAATTTAAAATCTGCAAATTATACTATGGAAAGTATTTTTCACTAATTAGTTCCAAGAATTAGTTCCATTATTAATGATTAACTAAGAAATGAAACATTCTCTTGTGATAATGAAATGAATGAAATTAAAACTAATGAAATGAAACATTCACTTATTAGTTCCAAGAATTAGTTCCATTATTAATGATTAACTAAGAAATGAAACATTCTCTTGTGATAATGAAATGAATGAAATTCAAACTAATGAAATGAAACATTCACTTATTAGTTCCAAGAATTAGTTCCATTATTAATGATTAACTAAGAAATGAAACATTTGAATAAAAAATTTATAATCTTTGCATTTTGTATCAGTTTGAACATTATCACAAAGGGGTTTATCCTCACTAGGTATAAGGGTATTGAACATAACATACGATAAGTAACTTATACCTAATTGATATAACTACCTAATCACATTCATTCATCTCCAATGTTTCATACAAAATTAAAAACAATTATTTACACCAAAATTTTTCTTTGACATCAATTTCACTAAGCTCCACAGCTATTAAAGGTACAAAACATTGATTTAGTTTCATATTTATAGTTGAGACTTCTTAAAACTAAGCTCTGTTCTCTTCTTGAACTGGATTTCCGTGATGTAGTATACGATGGTAGTCTTTTGAATCTAGAAAATAACAAAACATCATTCTATACATAACTTATATATATAGATAGAGGTACCGATATATCACAAATGAATAAAAAACATCATTTTATACATATAAACATATAGATAGAGGTATATATCACAAATTAATAATAAATAGTTCAGAAAGGAGCGTTTAAGTTTGATTAAGTAGTCTGTCCAAGCAAAGAAGACCCTCTGGCAAGATGGAAAAAATGACTCAAGCTCGGTCAATTTTTGTTTAAAAATGATCAATTTGATCACAAATTGTAGGAAAAAATTTGATCTACTTTCTAGACCTTATTTATAATTTTTGAACAAATATTGACCAAAATGGAGTCATTTTCCCATCTTGTCAGAGGGTCTTCTTTGGTTGGACAGACTATCCTTGGAATAGTTTTACAAAGGGAATATTTCTGATTCAAAATAATGAAATGTTCGCCATTACTGACAAAACATAGTTTTCCAGCCTATGTAAGTATAGGTATGCATGTATGTATGTCTGGCTCTACCAGCTGATTGCCAGTTTCAAATTCACTCTACTATACAGCCCGTCCAAGCCAAGAAGACACCCCGGCACGACGAGAAAACGGCCCCAGCCCGGCCAATGCCGGCCCAAAAGCCATAAATTCTCGATCAGAACTTACAGTCCCTGAAAAACACTGGCCGAGCCGAAGCCGCCCCCTCCACCCCGCCAGAATCCCCCCCCCCCCGGCCGGACAGATCATACAGCAAGCAAATAATCATCAACCAGGATAGAGGTAACGTGAGGTTAGCACGTTGATCCTCTCGACTATAAGCCAGTCTCCGCAACCAATTGGCGGCGCAGAACACCTCTGAATAACATGTGCAGTTAATCAGTTAGAGTGTAATGTAACAATTACTATTCCTCCAGAGGCGGGAAACGACTGACTGTCTTTACTAACGACAGCCAATCTCCCAAAGGAGGGTATATAAGTATATATAGGTACCAGTACATAAATATAACTGTGAGGTCTAATCAACTATCACAATTTGTTTGAAACTACCGTTTCAATCTATATCTATAAAAGCGAAATGGCACTGACTGACTGATTCATTCTTCACCAGAACTAAAAATCCACTGAACCGAATGCGTTCAAATTTGGCAGGCATGTTCGGTTGGACGTTTTTAGACGCGCGCTAAGAACGGATTCTAGGAACATTTCAAGGATACGCCAAATATTTAAGTTTTTCTATAGTTTTTCAGCGTTTTCTCAATTTTCTCGAGAACCAATCGGTAGAAAATATTGATATTTGGTAGGTAGGTTCAGATAAGGTCTAGAAATGTTGTGTTGAGATATTTTTGAATTCCGTTCAAGATTACGCCAGTAATCAGGGTTTTCAAAATTGTAGATGTATTACGGGTTGCATTTCCGTCTTGATACAACCAATCCTTACTGTAAGCTGAATTCAATGGTTCAACGAGATTATAGATGAACTAATTTGGAAGATACTGAATCAAGTTTCAAACTATGTCCGATATACTTCCCAAGATTACGCTCAATATTAGCGTTTTACTGATTTTCGGAGTTTTTCTCAGATTTTTCGAGAACCAATTGGCAGAAAATGTTCAAATCTGGTAAACAGAATCAGACTAGGTCTAGATACTGTCGGAGGTCTAGGCGGCGAAGGCGAGCGAAGCGAGCCTGCCGGCTAATAATGAATATCAGTAGCAGAATAGGCCTATTACCGCGCATTTAGTGCCAAGTGGTATGATAGGTACAATTATTATTTATTGTATTATTTTTTGTTGACATCAAGTTACAAAACGTAACTTATTACTACTATGACCAAATAATAAATAGGTACCGGTACTAAAAAAATAGAATTAAGCATGCTGTACACAGGGACAGTAGTGTCGGCCAGTCGAATATCTGATGTAGCCAATTACAGCCTTTGTGTTGTCTTTGAGAAAAACAACAACGTCTGTGATGGATACAGATATTCAACTGGCCGACACTACTGTCCCCAGTACAAGTACAATACGCTATAGGATTTACCAGTCATTTTAGTTTCTTCACAGCTGAGCATCAGGAATTTTCATCACGATTCTAAGCAGAAAAAGTTGTGCAGCCACTCTAACAGCTGACTGAGCACAGCTGATTTGTGCGCTAGAGTTCGGTATGACGTCACTACGTCGCTTGCTGCTTGGATTGTTCATCTTTCCTTCCTTCTTCACGCCATTCTCAATGTACGTAACTGGAATTGAATAAAATATAACTGAAATTAGTACAATCAACTCAAGCAGGACGTTTTCAGCACTGGCGGCTCGTGCCCACGAAATAGGTGAAGTGCTGTACAGTAGAAGAAACGGGCACTTCACCTGTTTCGTGGGCACGAACCGCCAGTGGTTTTCAGACCTGCGTATCAAAGCTTGGATGGGATGCGACTTAACGTAGGTTAACTTTTATACATTTTTTACAGCAGTCGAACTGCTGTAGCCAATCACAGCTCTTGTTTTACAAGCCCTAGTAAAAGACAAGAGCTGTGATTGGCTACAGCTGTTCGACTGCGGCCGACCGTCGGATATTTACGCATAAAGGTAAACCCACCTTAAAGGTCGAGGCACACATGCAAGAGGCAGTCCAAGGAGAGACGGACTTAGACCAGGAACACACGGTCCGGCAACCTCGCGTTTGGGACTTTTGCCGTCCGGTTGTAGAAAGTACACAGGAAGGCGTGGGGAAGAACACACGACGCTGGCGAGAAATTGGTCTGGTGATATCACCGGATATTCTCTTTAGAATAACTTTTTCTTCAGAATCCGACTCTCTTCACCTTTCATTAATAAAAAATACAATTTTATGATTCCTTATCCAGTTATAATCATTATTGTTGAAAAATAGCATTTTTTAGCATATTTTTTCCAATTGTCTCAATAACCGTTAAAGTTGACTTGGAACTGGTTTCATTGAATTCCTAAGCTAATTTTACATAGGAATTGATTATTTTAGAACCTTACTACAGCCTCTAAAAATTAGAAAAATTAATATATTTTGAAAAATCTCAATTTTCCGCCATTGTTATCTCGGTAAC
This sequence comes from Sogatella furcifera, assembly GCA_017141385.1. Lineage (NCBI taxonomy): Eukaryota > Metazoa > Arthropoda > Insecta > Hemiptera > Delphacidae > Sogatella > Sogatella furcifera. Next base: position 13,772,842 of record CM029553.1, read on the forward strand.
AAAGCGTTTTTGGGGGTTGGTCCCATGCAACTTTTGTGTCTACTTGGTGTAAGGAATCAGCCCGAGAAGTATTGCACATTCCTCCTGAAACATTCTGTATATCTCATAGAATAACCTATAGACCTACCTCCATCTCTGTGAAGTTCCAGGTAGGGAGATGCTGTCTGCAAATCTGAAATTTTCGAAAAACAAAATTATTCAGCAACTATTATTTATTATAACTCAAAGGAACATGAAATAGAAGATACAGGAATGTATTAATACACGTGACTTACCAAAGACCTGACTCTTGAAAACAAATAATTTAGCATGAATTAGTGAGTTATGAAATAAGACTATAAATATAGTCTGTCCAAGCAAAGAAGACACTCTGGCAAGATGAGAGAATGACTCCAGCTCGATCAATAATGGTTTAAAACATTTTGACTCAAATCGTAGATCAGAATGTTTCCTACAATTTAAAAGCAGATTTGTAATTTTCGAATCAATATTGACCGAGCTGGAGTCATTTTTCCATCTTGCCAGAGGGTCTTCTTTGCGGAGTTTTATCAATTTGATCTCAAATTGTAGGAAACAATTTGATCTACTATTAAGACAACTTTCATACTTATTGAACAAAATTGAACTTTAAAACTAAGAGCTACCGTATTTAAAATAATTGATAAATTAAATAAAAATCAAATACTCTTTATAAAAAACTTTAAAATTATTATTCCATATAATAGAATAAAATATTATTTCATTCACATTGATAATGGGCTGAGTCCCGAAACATGTATGTGGAATAATAATTTTAAAGTTTTTCATGAAGAGTATTTGGTTTTCATTTAATTTATCAAATATTGACCAAGCTTAAGTCATTTTCCTATCTTGCCAGAGGGTCTTCTTTGTTTGGACAGACTATATTGGTGCACAGAGAAGAAAATTTCTTCCTCCTTTCTATATATTAAATTTCTTTTCTCCTCTGTGATTGGTGTGAGTATTCTAATGAGCCTGAGCGATCACTAGCTGTTTTGATCATTATTTAAGTTCTCAGTATTAGTAGCCTTTAGTCTGTCCAAGCAAAGAAGACATTCTGGCAAGATGGGGAAATGACTCCTGCTCGGTTTTTAACACAGGTTTTGCGAAGCTTCATAGTAGAAAACGCCTGTTCACAGATGTAAGAAGAGGTGTAACTTACATCGAAATTTATCTTCTGAGCGTGAGATTTCAGGTTTGGAAAAGTTGTTTTTGATAGGGCCTTGTAGAACTCAATCTTTGAAACATTTATAAATAGTTGTTTTAATTCAGTGTTACATTGAAACTCAATTAGTTCCAGCTGTAGTTGTGGTTCACAATCCAAATTCAATTCCAAATTGATTGTGAATTCTGATTATTCACAATCCAAATTGAATGGCATGCTAAGAGTGTTTCAGGAGGAAAGTACAATAATTCTAATATAATTATAAGACAGTTTCCTTTATAACAAGAACATTTTGAATGTCAAACTTGATAAGCTTGGTCGAATACACCATGAATACTTTCGCCAACTGTCATTAGATGATAGATGATACACGATAAATACGTTGCAATTTGCATTGAGTATCATTCAAGTTGATACACAAATTTATTTGTATGATGTAATTATTCCCTTTCACCTACATTCTGCCTTTGATATTGTTTTATCATGGAAAAGTATAGTAACTGGTGGGAAAAGCATAATTTCAGTAGCCTTAAGCCTGTTTGGACGGGGTAAGTTGTGTCGGCCAGTCGAACAGCTGTAGCCAAGTCTGTCTTGTACTTGATTTGAACAACAAGACCTGTGATTGGTTACAGCTGTTCGATTGTCCGCTATTACAGCAGGTTTTATGTAACGCTTCACAAATCAATGGCAACATTGTGGATACACAGTCTGTGTAGAATAAAGGAACACTGATGATTTACCTTGAAAATTTTGTGGAGTTTTCTCAGTAGAAGTTGTAGTGCTGGTCCGTAGTTTCCTTGGCCTGATAGTCAACTTCTCTGTGGTGGTAGGCTTACTTGTAGTGGACGGTGCTTTGGTTGTCGGAGGTATTATTTCTAGAGAAAATTTGAATTTAATCAGTAGCCTATAATACAGTAAGGTAATCTACATTTCTATCTACAATCACAATTATACCTTGGTATAATCTGTCCAAGCAAAGAAGACCCTCTGGCAAGATGTGAAATAACAGCGACATCTATATTTGTTCAAGAGTTGTAAATGTGGTCTAATAGTAGATCAAATTATTGTTTCCTACAATTTGAGATCAAATTGATAATTTTTGAACCGATATTGACAGAGCTTGAGTCATTCTACCAACTTGTCAGAGGGTCTTCTTTGCTTGGACAGACTAAACCTTTTCTTGTGTTGAGAAGGCAATTTATGGGATTTTATATTCTTATTATGTGTATTTTGTATGTTGAATGAATAAATGAATAATATGTACAGTATTCAGGCTATACAGAACTGTTTTGGTTGAGTAGGCGCTTGTTTGTGTTTCCATTCAATAAGTATATTGTATTCTTTCAAATAAATAAATATACCGTATAAAAAGAAGAATAAAATTTATTCTCCTTTCCTACAAACAAAGAGAGAATCGCAGACAGGATTGAAAATAGAATCGCAGATAAATCTTCTCAATATTAATCACCATTTCTAAAGAATGATGCTTTTTCTCTTCATAATTTTCAGTAGAGAATTAGTGGAAGGGAGGTAGAAAACTTATGATTTTTGAAAAGAAATAGGTGGAAGAGAAGTGGAAATCTCATGATTCCAGGAAGGAAATCAGTGGGAAGGTATTGGAAAATTCATGATCTTGGAAAATAAATTAGACGGAGGCAAGTAGGAGACTTATAAATTTGGATATGAAATTGGTAGAAAAGAGGTAGAAGACTGATGATTTTGGGAATAACATTGAAAGGAGCCAGCTACCTTTAGCTGATTCTAGAGACAGAATTCAGGAAACAAGATTCTTGAAAAATATTCTTTATGAATCTCCTTGGATACGACATCTGGGTTGAAGAAAAACTGCAATGCCTCATTGCCATAACCTAATTAATTTTGAAATTTTTTGTCTATTAAGCAAATATCTGGCGCCAAAAGTTGAGCCGGTTTTTAATGAAAAAAACAATGATTGTTATTAATGCTCAGCTCTGTAAGGATAGTCTGAAGCTTTCTTAAAAAGCGAGTTATTATAGCTAAGGTCGCTATTTTTTCAGTGCACTCTCGCATACTGATTGCCCGACTGTCCTGACAGAGCTGAGCTGGAACTGAACTGAACTCAACTCAAATATCAAACTGAACTGAAACTGAACTGAAACTGAACTAAAACTGAACTGAAACTGAACTGAAACTGAACTGAAACTGAACTGAAACTGAACTGAAACTGAACTGAAACTGAACTGAAACTGAACTGAAACTGAACTGAAACTGAACTGAAACTGAACTGAACTGAAACTGAACTGAAACTGAACTGAAACTGAACTGAAACTGAACTGAAACTGAACTGAAACTGAACTGAAACTGAACTGAAACTGAACTGAAACTGAACTGAAACTGAACTGAACAACTGAAACTGAATGAATAACTAAGCTGAAACTGAATAGATAGAAATGAAACTGAAACTGAAAGAACTCCAAAAATAGCTCACCATAGAGACGTATAGAGTCACCAGCAAGAATTTCACGACTACTGTACGCAGTACACCTGTAGTAACCATAATCTTCTTTTCTGATGTCTGTGATGGTAAGTTTCATGTGCCATTTATAAGAGTCTCTCCATTCTTGAATGATGTGTCTGGCTCTGAAATATAAATAAAAAAACTATATTGTTTTAGAATCAAATAAAAATCTTATTCATATTAGTGCAATCAATGTTATTACAGTCATTTTACTGGCCAGTGCTCCATTTCAAAGTTTTTCTAAAGTAATGGCAAGTTTTTTAAAACAGCTTGTGCAAAAAATATCTATATATTTTTTAGATAATTCCGATAATAGTTATAATTTTTAATTTTGAATAATATCTACTTCGCACATTTTACATGACATCCATCATCTTCTATCAGGACTGTGAATTGTTAAGGGCCTGTATTGACAGTGCAAGGCATGTGCCGCAAATGCCTCAACATAAGGCAATATAGTATATTCAGGTATAGGTATTCAGGAGTTTAGGTATAGGGGGAGGGGGCGCTATTTGGTCTGTAGGCCTAGGGGCGCTGAAGTCCTAAATGTGGCACTAGACATAGCTGTGATTGGCAACAGCTGATCAATTGCCGGCCGGGTTGGCCAGTTCTGGGGCAGCCTTATAGTATTCACTGTCCGTGCGCTAGTGGATCAGAGGCATGGTCGTTTATGCACCTCAATCACCCTCGCACACTATTGGCAAGTGAATCATTGTATGGGCAGCAAAAAAAAAAAAAAAAAAAAAATTGAGTGAATATAGTATTCACTGTGTGCAAGTAGGTGGAAAGGATATTTTTAGCAATCGAGGCGCTATTGGCGGATCATTTTTGAAAAATTGAGTGAATTAACATTGGAGGACACGCTAAACCTAAAATAATGTCCTGGAGAATTTGTTGTGTTCTGGATTGTAAAATTAAAACACGCAATGGAAATTTCAAGTTCTACACTTTTCCAGTTGCAATACATAAGTTTCATCAATAAAAGGAATGGTTCACTGCATTTGAATAAATATTGATAGGTGAAGCTAAACTTATTGTTTTGTTTATGTGCAAAAGAATTCGTTGATCAAAGTAGGACCATGGAGTGCTCCATTCTAACCTGTACATGAGGTAATGTACATGAATAGTTTTTATATTAGTTAATCTAATAAGCTGTTACTATCACTGCAAAAACTCTATTAATTATGTTCTAATAAGGAATATTCATATTATTCAATTTTTCAAATAAAATGTGAGCTTGCGCCAATTTTTCATTTTCATGTAAGATAACTTATCAGCTGTTATCTCAAAGTTTTTGTTGACTCTCAAATACATCTGTTTGCGGTTGTCTGCTCTCAAATACTTGAAAACTAGGATTTTTCTAATATAATGAGCTATAATACTATCAATAACTAACATTCATATCCTAAATATCATGTTCTATAATTACTGAGAAATGCATGAAGCAGCAAATAATACCATTCTAATTATAAATGCGTTTTTCCCATTTAGCGCTATGCTGCTTTGTATGCTAAAACGCATAGAAAAAGTACACACAATAATCCACCAGAGCGCAGCACGGTAGATGCTCATAGCAAATACTCATACTAGAGTGCTTGGTGGTCAGACAAGCTTGAGTGTTGGCTTGGATGATAATAATAAAATACTTGATACAGGAGTCTGACCTGCAAGAATGCGTTACATTGAGGTTATGTAGGGGCTTCTCAATTTGTACTGGATATAAGTTATACAGGGGTTGAGAAAATTACTAACAAACACACAAAATATTCTTAATATGGTATTATTACACATAATTTGTAATCTACAAAGAGATGAATATTTTATTGAGTTATTTATAACAATTACAATAAGGGACTGGTAAAAATACGTATGAGCAATTCGTTATTCAAATTGTTATATCAGGGTACGTTGTATAGAGGTTCCCCTGTTATTTCCTCTATCTTGGGGCAATCTTATCACTGTTTTTCACTTTACATAAGAATTGCAGTACCCATTCTAATTATTATGCATGAAATAGGGTACTGTGATTTTTCATTTAGAGTAAAAACAGGTTCCCCTGAATATAGATGGAAATGGAATTATTAATTATGTTGGAATACTCAGTTATTTTGTCTGGCAGCTTTGTTTTGAGAATAATTGGAACATCCAATCTTTTAGTAATATCTATATGTTAGGAGTGGCATGTCAGGTTAGGCCCAAAATACATAAAATGAACAGACCAGCTTATGGAAACCAAATTGAATTATTTGCACCATCAAGAATTTATTGCACCACCGTAGAATGACATTATTTGACAGAACTCCCGGATAAGAAAGACATTGCTTCACTTTTGTGAAGTCAATTTTATGTCGTCGGTCAAAGTGAATTGACTTTTTGCAATCAGCCATTAAAAATACGATGATTAAGTGACTGACATGTTCTTTGGTGCAGGACCAAAAGCAAGTCCCGCTATCCAAAAGCTGAAATACTTGGAACTATAATATAATCTGCTGACATTAGAGTTTGCAATAAAACGTACAGTACTGTATAGTGAATTCCTTCACGGGCTATTGTTAACTGAAAACTGATCAATCATAATCATAAAAAACTGATTGAAGCATAATTTCAAGAGCAATTATTCTAAGGGCCGGTTTCTCCAAAAAAGTTAACCTGAATTTAGGATTGAACCATCAGCTGGCTAAATTGAAATACAAGTTAATAAAAGTGACCATACACTGACAGCTGATAGCTTAAACTAAAATTTCAGTTAAACTAATTTGGAGAAACCGGCCCTAAGAGTGATATCAAAAGATTTTTTTCCAATACATTGGTAGCAGATTTTCTGCTAAATTTCTGCTAAAAATTTCTTTATAGCAGAAATTTTTTTTATCAAAACAAGAATCTCTGCATCTCTGCATTTCAACTGCATTTTTCAAGCCAAAATGTTTCTGTGTCATCTGTTCTTCACATAATTGTCAACAATTTCTTCTCTCTCACCAAATGGATCACTTTCATGAAAAATTCATCAGACTTATTTTTGTTACAGGATACGTGTCCTACTGCATCACATAAATGTGAGTGCATCTTTGCGTGCGTTAGAAAGGATGATAGCCCATTTGAGAGTTATTACACCAATACATATCCTTTAATTGCAGTCTATGAACATCATAAAACAGTGAGTTAACATTCTCCAGCGGTAATACCTAAGCTAAAAGCCTAACCTAAAGCGGGCGTAAGTAAATCGGAGTGATGATTTTCCAAGTGTGCTAGCTCTGAATCTCCTGAGAATGCTAAAATAACGATACCCCATAGTGGGCTGCTTCTCAACATGGCTAAGTGAATGAAATAGTCATCCAACTTCCAACACATACATTTGTATCAGTGTGTTTATTGAGTAAGTTACTTGGAACTGATGTCTCCTCAATTTAAACCGTGCAAGCTAGTTATCTAAAGAGAAGAAAATCGTACACTTTTCAAATTTGAAATACTGTGAAATATACCTTCGAAGATTGAGTAAGAGCCCTATTGATTTGCAACATTGACAGGTTAATTCAACAAAACTTGTAAGCAAAGAATAAATACTATATGAACTTTCAATGCTACTATCACACAAATTAATTTTTAATATCCTACTATCCAAAGGCCCGGGTTCAAATCCCAGATAACTGCAAGATATTTTTCTCGGGCCTCTCCCGTGTTTCGGATGGACACGTTAAGCCGTCGGTCCCAGCTGCCTAAAAAGCAGTCGTTAGAGGCCCTGAAACTGATCAGGTGCGACCTGGAAACTCTGAAACCAGACCTTAGCCAGCAAAGTCACACTGTATTATTATTATTAGTACAGAATTATAGGTTAACAATTGATCTATTCAACTAAAAGTTCTGTGAACAGTAAACCTCACGCAGCCACGCATGTAATCGGCTCATCCATCCTAATCCCAGTCTACAAAGACTACATATTGACGTTCGAATTTCTCATACTTACCAAGTCTCATTAAATTTACATAAATTCACGCAAATCATATTGTATTAAGTCCGTTCTTTGCATTTGAGCATAACCAGTGTTATTCATAGTTTTAGAAGAGAAATAGAGATAGAAGAGACTTTTTAAATTTTTGGTGGAGTTATTTAAACTTTGATTTCTAAAGTATTTGGAAAGTAAGTTAATGAGTCCAAGTATAGGCCTACAGTCTTTGTGACTCCTAATCCCTAATCCTAATTCCCTTGACCGGACATTCATCAAAATTGAATACAGTACATGCAAATTAGTGTTGCATACCACATCAATAATTTACTTTAACCAGAGTATAACTTATATGTTCATTATTTACCTCACACAAAGTCGACTGGGCTTCTCAACTTAGCTCGAATGAGTGATGAAATGATCATCTAACTTACAACAAATACATTTTTAGTGTGTTCATTAAGAACTAGAAAGACTCTAATCAATTTCAACCGTGTGTTTGTCCATCAGGGGGTAACTTATATCTAGGACTTTTTCGGGAAGGAGGTCTGATGACTAGAGGGGCTTATGCAAAATATAGGTGCGGGTGAGTGCCCAGCAGGCGCTTCTAGTATTGAAAATGGGTCTGAAATTTCTATCTGAATTAATGTATTATTTTAATTTGTTGACAGAAAGAAAATTTGACAACTATGGACCCTAACATTATAGCAAATAAAGTTGGAAAATATTGCAAGTAAAAGAAACATGTTGATGATTCTGTAAGTGTTTGTCATATTTAAAAAAATTTGTAGATAACAGATGTTAAAAAAAGTTGGATAACGTCATGATCATAATTTTGCAAATATTGTTTGTTATGTTACAATAAATCTATTGGTACGGGCCACACCAAGTACAACTTTATTGAACCTCGTGGAGTGAAGATTCTCCCTTCTCTCTATTCCTCCTTCTCCTTCTCCTTCTTTCATTGGTGCAATGAATAGTCAGAAATAGGAAGTTTCTCTCGAAATAAGATTGCAGCAGGCAGTGTGAAAAAAGCTGATAAATAAATTTCTGAATTGAAATGTAAAACCAACCACACAGTATTCTGTCAAAAAAGAATCTTTGACAGTAACATCAAATGATCATTGATGAACGATAAACTCATGTATGCTTGATGTACTTGATGTATGTCAAAACACCTTCACATCCAGCAAAACTGACTATTTGGTGCGCTTTAGAATGTTTGGAATGGGCTGGTGGAATCGGCCACAAATGTTATAAAAAGTAAAAGAAATTGGATATCCAGATTGGACTACATCCGAGACAGCCGTGGAGGTCATGAGCCATAAATATTGTTTTAAAAATGTAATGCCACAAGATTATCTTCAGAATAAAAAAAAATTCTTGCTAATTGAATAATCCATTATTGTTTTATTGCAATTTAAAGTTCTATACCTCTAAAAAAACATCCGTTATTCCTTTAATCTAGAACAGTTTTGATAGAAATAATGTGTGTATATGGGGGATGAGGGTGTCGTCATGGTCCGTGGAGGGGAAGAGTTCAGGTGTAGGGGAGGAGGAAGGGGGCGCTTTATGGTCTGTAGGCCTAGGAGCGCTGAACTGCTAAATGCGGCACTGATGACTTGAGACATAATAACCAAACTTTTTGTACATGTTGTAAGTACCTTAAGTGAAAGTCTCCTTTACACGACACGACGGACGGCCATAGATCTATCCCATTTGAAAAACGAAAGAAACTTTTATTTTTCCAGAATTTTTATTTGTCTCCTGATTTTTCAAACCTGATTTTCCTGAATTAACTGATATGTATTCCGCACAGAACCATAATTTTAAAAATTGTATTGCGCTATTTGCAAGCGTTGTTCAGGTGTGAGTCTATTAATGATGAATTGCCAAACCAAACTGATAATAAATAACTTGTCAAATGTTGAATCGGTCACCATCTTGAACAGTAATGCCAACTTAAAGTTCTACACCTCTAAAAAAAACACCCTTTATATATATATGCTAATAACTGAGTAAAACATACTTTATTATTCTTGATGATATTGTACTGTCAAAATGTTATTAGGATGATGTGTATTTACTTTAAAAATGTGAGTTTTTTAGTAATTTTTTATTTCAACCCTAAAATAATACAACTTATGTTTCTGATAGACAACATTCACAAATTAGCCTATGAAAATAAGAAAAAATTACATTACGTTAAGATTTATAATGTAAATCTATACTTAATAAAAAATCATATTTTAGAGCTTCGTTAGAAAGCTCGGTCTAACAAGTAACAAAGCCCAACTTTTCAGCAAAAAACATTTAAGGTCAAAAAACATATAGTGATAAGTAGTTCTTGAAATTCGTATCTTATAGAAACTTTCTTCTTGGCTTAGTTCCTACATCCTTACTACATCCATTACTACATGCATACTACATCCTTGGCCTTAGTTACGTTATTTCTCAATCGCTTCTGCGATCATATCTTATCCACGCTCGTGTGTGCACTTCATGAAATTTTGCGCCCTAGGCCTGGGCCTAGTCCTTAGTGGAAAATGCGGTACTGCAAGTCATTGTAAATAGGGTACCTAAGTTACAGTCTAGTCCTTGAGCTATTAACTGTTCGGATAATTCTACCAAAGGCAATCGTTCATCGATAAAGTAAACAGAGATTCGACTTCAGCTGTTCTTATTGTAACTTGGGGCCCTTTCAGACAAATTGTTATAGGGTATAGAATAATATTGTTCACTGGCAGGTGGCAGCCCAAGTCTTCAACTTCTGTAGCTCTCCCAAACTTCTCTGCCAGACAAATGTTTCCGAGCCAAACTTCTCCCCCCCCGCCAAAGTAAAACCAATCAGAAAAACAGTGATCCAATGAACTTTTTTCAGAATAGAAACCTCCTCACCCTCACTATCCGATATCTGAAATATCTGATTCCCCCTGCCATCTAGTAGATGTTGCAGCATAGGACAGAATGAGTCCAGTAACTGTCCTCTTAAATAATAATGAGTCAGAATGTCCTCATCTCCAAGGCCGGTATTACACGATAGAAGTTCTATGATCATATCTGATTTCATTTCTTCCCATATGATCAACAACGATAATATAACTATTATCGTGTAACTCGCCTCGCACGATAATATTTCTATTGTCATAGTTAATCATATGAAGAGAGATGGAAATATAATTTCGTATTTCATCTCTTTTCAATATGATCAACTATGTTAATAGGAATATTATCGTGTAAGGCCTGGCTTATGCTGGGACGCATTCATGCACACGCTCGCAAGCCAGCCAATCACAGCTCTTGTTGAGGACAAGACAAGAGCTGTGATTGGCTGGCTTGCGTGCGTGTGCATGAATGCGTCCCAGCATACGCCAGGCCTAATATCGGTTCGAGATATGCATTAAACCCTGTTTAGACGGTAGATTTTGATACACAGACACAGCAAAGCAATGATACAGAATCCAAAATTGATACAGGAAGGAAGCTCCTTGACACGAGACATTTACAACAATCATGATGTAAGTCGTTGCAAGAATCAACTCTCGATTGCGTATCATTTTTGGACTCTGTATCACTGTTGCATATCAGAAATTCCTCGTGTAAAGAAAGCTTTATGACATTTTATTAACTCTTAAGCCGCGTTTACACCGGAATGTTGATAAGATTTGTTAATAACTTTTTTATAATAAGTTATATAATATATAAATCTATATAGTAAAACATTATTCAAAAAAGTTATTAACAAATGTTATCAACATTCCGGTGTAAACGTGGCATTACTGTATTATTTTATTCTTTGTACAATTCACATTCCTTCTTATAAACTTTTTATCTGGTTACTCTGTCTGGCGAGAAACCTTTAACACACCATACATTTTCGATTATATCTCGGCTCATAGGCCACGTAGAGAGTTCTGGTTTTTACTAGTTGATTGGTACCATCCGACACTACAATTTGAGCAACGTTTTCATTGGATTTGGTGTTAATTAGTTTTCTAATTGAATAAAGAAGTTTTGAAGTGAGACAATTTGGATTTGTTTATTTACGAATGTGTATTGGTGAATCAGGTGATCAGCAAATTTTCAAATACTCAATGATAATTTTTAGAAAAATGTGTTTATCAGATATATTCATGGTTATGTAGTGTGTGTGGATTCTCTATTATTTAGAATTATTGAAATACGTATTTTCAAGTTTCTTTCTTTGGTGTACTTTTCTAGTGCATTTTAAAAAGGGTTGTTTTTCTACATTAATGTTATCCTTTCTCAAACTAACATCGTGTGGCTGTGTTTGAGCTGGATAATCAGCTGATATTTGGCTTCCAGACAAAACATTTCTTGTGGGTTCATGAAATGTCGCACTCAGCTATTTTTTCGGCTGAGTGTGAACCCTACTGTATTCTAGTATTGGTCATTAGAATAGCCTTTCCAAGCAAAGAAGACATTCTAGCAAGATGGGAAAATGACTCCAGCTCGGTCAATATTGATTCAAAAATTGTAAATTTTGTCTCAAATTGTAGAAAACATTCTTATCCACAATTTGCGACCAACTTTATTAGTTTTGAACTAATTTTGACCAAGCTGGAGTAATTCTCCCATCTTGCTAGAATGTCTCCTTTGCTTGGACAAAGTTTAGCTCACCCTTCGCTCAATGGGGGATGCTGGTCGTTGAATGTCCACAGAATGTAATTGACAGGGTACATCTCGGCTTGACAGGTGAGCATCACGCTCGCCCCCACCACGGCCCCCACCTGCTTGTCCCCTATCGTCATTTTTGATTCAACTGGAACAAATTGTATAAAAATACAGATTTAAAAAATAATAATAATAAAATTTATCAGTCTTCAATTTCAAAAAATTGTCTAGTAAAGCTTCAGGTGGGTTGAGTGACGAAGATGAAATTAAAGATGTCATTAAAAATGATATTCATGAATCAGCTGTATTAATAGGCCTATAAAACAAAGGAATAAATTGAAGTGAGAATACGATTCAATGACATCATGTATCTAAGGCCATGGCCTTGAAAGTGGCAATTATGTAGAGTTGATTCACGGATACCGGAACAGGTATCATGCGCAGGTTTTAGCCAAAAACCAGCTAGCTATGATGTTTCTGGGAACCACAAAAACCGTTGTAAAAATTGAATTACAGAAAGTATCAGCTGATTAAGAACTATTTTTTATGGGCTCCAGAAACGTCATAATCCGATTGATAGGATTGATACTGCGCATCAAGCTTATGATACCCACCGTGTACTCTAGTATCCATGAGTTGATACATTTGAAAGAACTGAAATATTTTTCGACCATCTGTTCCAATGGTTGCGTTCTTTTGTACGTTCTAACCAAGGAGGTTCGTGGTTCTAAAATTTGACTTGCTACGAGTCATAGAACATAATTGTCCATTTTCAATGTTTTATACTGATTTCTATCGTAATCTATAGTCCGCGCAATCTAAGTTGACTTTTTTCTCTTCACCCGGGAAATAGCTGCGTTGCCAGATTGTGTGAAATTGGAACATCTTCAAATTCGCGATTAAACCCCATATCTAGACGTAGAATTTTATCCTTGATATGCCAGTAGTATTAAAAAAGTTCCTGGGTGGAAGGATTCAAAGGAAATTTGTTTTTTTTTTTGAAAAAAATTAAAAATTGCAAAAATATTACTTTCTTTTGCATATCACTTCTCTCACAATCATGGGTTGTAGTAAAAATAACGTTTTTCATATCAAAATGACAAGGAGAACTCGAGCTTTATAATGGTTTTTGAATTTTCTATATCCGACCAATAATTATGTTATATGTTCATTGAAAATGCCAATGTCGAGTCTACTCGAACAGAAAACATGAAATTTTCGATGATCTAGAAACTTTTTGTTTGAAGAGATAAGTGGGTGGTGAAAGCGAGAAAGTTGTTCAAAAACAATTGAAATTATTTTTCCAAATGTCGAAAATAGTCGGAAGATCATAATTTGGCCTCTCAAGAGCTTCAAAGTAAGAAGAGCGGTATATGCATGAATCATTGTATGTTAAAGATTGGAGTTATTGAAGCTGATCGACTTGGATATTATTTGAGCTGCGAACAGCTGGTTTATCATAAAAATAGTGAGTTTCACAACACCGCGTGATTTTTCCGAAGCTACGCAGTCACTTTTAACATTCAGTTGAATGTGTTTGCGTTAGAAGTTTCATTTTCAAGCAATATGACAACGTAGCTATTTCTCGGGTGGAGGGGGTTTTTGTCAACTTAGATTGCGCCGACTACAAGTTCTAGTACAGAAAACAAAGGGATTTAAGGTTGGAAAGTTTCAATTTCAAGGTAAGTTTCATGTTTCATGATCATATTACATGAAAATAATACTTAAAGAAGAGAACTAAGACAACATGTATAATTTGTAAGTGTACCTAATGTTATAATCAATTAGGCGCAATGTTTACATCTTATTGGTCCTTGACTTTCTATTGGAGGAAGCTATGGTAGTTTTCTATAATAAGTTGAAAAGTTGATAACTCACAATCAACATTCAGCGCAATACGCTTGCTGACTGCAGGAGGCACCTCGTTCGAGGCTATGCAAATGTAGAGGCCCATTTGTGTTCGATGCACACCGACAAAGTCAATCCGATCGCCAATGAAGACATCGGATTGAGGCCGACCTTTTAACGCGATGCTGTGGCCATCCTCCCTTTTCCAAGTGACCTTCGGCTTGGGAACTCCGACCGCGTTACAGCTGAGGGACACATTGGCTCCCTCCCTTACCTCTGTGTCACTACTGGTGCCTTCGTTTCTGATGTCTGGTGGTACTGAAACAGTCAGAATCAAAATAATTCCTCATAGGATTCATTCCTCAAATCATTCCCTATAAGCTGCGGGATTCCACATGAGCGTAGGGAAACAAATTCCCCCTTCCACAGTGCGTAGCATTAACAGAGTAACAGAATGACGAGTGAAAAGTAAGGAACTATAAAGACTTATAGTATAAAGTATTTATAGAGCCCTAGTGAGAATTTTGCGTACTACTTAGTGCGCACGGGTAGTCGTAGATTCTAATAAAGTACAGTGCATCTGGTCTCTCTTTCTTTGAACAATAGATCCGTGTTGCAAGTAAAATCTCCCAGACTTGACAGGAGTCTCGACTGAGCCGGGGTTCATCCGGTTCATGTTTTATTGTTTGTCAACAAAAGAAAAAGATATCAACTCGGTCAATATTGGTTCAAAAATCAATAATTTTGTCTTGTAACATTCTGATCTACAATTTGAGAACAAATTTAAAAATTTTGAAGCAATAATAATCTAGTACGGCCCTTTTATCGACAAGCACACTGCTCGCCTCGAGATGTGCGCCGCGTTTGCCTCGCTACAAGCAAACCCGGTATCCACAGTCCGAAGCATGCGTCCTGAGGCATTTAAGGCACATGCCTCGCACTATTGATACGGTCCTTTATCCTTTTGTTAAGTTTTGATAGTATGAATTTCAACGGAAGTCAATGACGTTTTTTTGTTTTCCGATTAAGTTTAATGACTGCGACCAAACACCATTCGGTTCAGTAGACTTTTAGTTCTGCTGATAAATTGATAAACGAATGAATTAATAAATGAATGAATAAGTAAATGAATGAATGAGCGAGGGAGTGAATGAATGGATGTATGAACAAATGAATGGACAAATGAATGAATGACGAATTTTCCTGTTATAATCAGTCCAAGCAAAGAATACATTCTTGCAAGATGTGAAACTTACACCAGTTCGGCCAATATTGGATCAAAAATTATCAATTTTGTCTCAAATTGTAGGAAACATTCTGATCTACAATTTCAGACCAAATTCATAACTTTTGAGCCAATAATGACCGAGATCAAGTCAATTTCCATCCGTCTTGACAGAATGTCTTCTGTGCTTGGATAGACTATACTGAATAATAATCTTAATTTTCATTTTCGAAAACATACTTACAATATAAAAATTAGGAAATTTTTCGACTACATTATCCAGTTCTTGTATTCAACTTCTAAACAAAAAAATAATTAAATTATTTAAGTAAATTATAATTTGAGTCCAGCAATATTTTAAATACTTTTGAGTGGTTTTTTGTGATAATTTGAGAGAAACTGACCAAGTACGTCGAGGCAGCCTACACTGCTTTTCATGACCTTGGTGTTGAGCTGGCACATGTAACAGTCTTTGTCGGACTCCTGGACATGACGTATGTGCAGTTTCCAGGCAGATTGGCGGTTGTCGTGTGTGAGAAAGAACCGCGAGTTGGTCATCAGCATCTTACCATGCAACGTGAGGACAGTGTTGTCGGATACTCGCACCCAACCTAACTGAAAAAGCCCAGAACAGAAGTTCAAAAACAGAAAAATCGAATTGTTTTTATTTTGAGGCGGTACTCTAGCGGATATGTTCCATCTCGGCAAAATTTATTTTCATAATATCATAGTACACCTTAAACAGCAGTCCTAGGCCTAACAAAACGTCAGAACTGCACAGTAGGTCCGTACTCCGAGGGTACAATTCAAGGTTATTGGAAACCTTTAATAACCTTGGGTACAATCATGTTGATGTAGGTCAGTGAGAACAAATGTTGTTAGAACCACAGTTTATTTGAAGATCCACACTTATTTAAAGAACAAGTGTAAATAAACTTTTTGTATCTGACAACATTTGTTTCCAGCTAAATCATTGATAGGCCTAAGGTTGAGGCCGCACTGCCGGCGGGTAGAGCGTGGAGGGTGGAGGGTAGTTGGTAAATCTATAGAACATACACACCATCCACAGTAATACATCGTATGAATGGTATGTGTTCAGCCGCCATCTTGAAATTCTTAAATATGGACAACATAGCCTCAAAAAACAGTATGACGTCATACCATTCATACGATGTATTCCTGTGGATGGTGTGTATGTTCTATAGATTTACCAACTACCCTCCACCCCCCACGCTCTACCCGCCGGCAGTGTGGCCTCAGCCTAAGCTCCAGAACATCTCTGATAAAAAATTTCAAGTGTAAGTTGATATTTTAGAATCTTTCTATATATTTTTTAGTGTTATTCTGATATTTGAATGAACATTCCAAATTCCAAATCATAGTTTTAAACTTTTAAGTGTAAAAATTTGTGAATAGTGATAGTGATCAAGAAACAACTTATTCGTCTAAATTTGGGAGAAGAAAGTTTTGGACTGTATTGTCTGTGTTTTTACCCTTCATTGTAATCTCTTAAATAAATAAATAGATAAATGAATGATTGAATAAATAAATAGATAAATGGATAGATTGATGAATAAATGAATAAATGAATAAATGAATAAATGAATAAATGAATAAATGAATAAATGAATAAATGAATAAATGAATAAATGAATAAATGAATAAATGAATAAATGAATAAATGAATAAATGAATAAATGAATAAATGAATAAATGAATAAATGAATAAATGAATAAATGAATAAATGAATAAATGAATAAATGAATAAATGAATAAATGAATAAATGAATAAATGAATAAATGAATGAATGAATGAATGAATGAATGAATGAATAAATGAATAAATGAATAAATGAATAAATGGATAAATGGATAAGTGAATAAATGAATAAATGGATAAATGAATAAATGAATAAATGAATAAATGAATTAATGAATAAATGAATAGATGAATAAATGAATAAATGAATAAATGTATAAATGTATAAATGAATAAATGAATAAATGAATAAATGAATAAATGAATAAATGAATAAATGAATAAATGAATAAATGAATAAATGAATAAATGAATAAATGAAAAAATGAATAAATGAATAAATGAATAAATGAATAAATGAATAAATGAATAAATGAATAAATGAATAAATGAATAAATGAATAAATGAATAAATGAATAAATGAATAAATGAATAAATGAATAAATGAATAAATGAATAAATGAATAAATGAATAAATGAATAAATGAATAAATGAATAAATGAATAAATGAATAAATGAATAAATGAATAAATGAATAAATGAATAAATGAATAAATGAATAAATGAATAAATGAATAAATGAATAAATGAATAAATGAATAAATGAATAAATGAATAAATGAATAAATATATAAATAAATAAACAAATAAATAAATGAATAAAAAATAAATAAAAGTGTAAATTTCATGTTGATTTAGTTCCATTACCAAGCTTAGTTTTCATGAAATTATGATCATAAAACTTTTCTTATTGAAAGATCACCTCTTGTGTTTTATATATACTAGATATTTTTAGAATACTACATAATGATAGAAATCGCATTGAAAATTGAAAATAGATATGTCTTGATATAGCTATAATAATTTGTAGTGATTCGAATGTGGGAGAACACACAAAAAACGCGTCCGTTTTGAAACAGCTGATCAAAGTATGATTTCAATGCTCTTGAATGGACCGCAGCGATTCTCGCACTCTACAACATGCTGGTAGCACGTAGTTAGAACGTTACACGCGAGATAGTGCTGACAGAGAAGAGGAGGAGGAGAAGATATGAAAGGAGAAGATGAGGAAGAAGAAGTGAAAGGAAAGAGGAGGAAGGAGAAGAGAAGAGAGTAGGAAAGGAGATGGAGGTATTCTCATTCATCAAATAGTTGGTGGTTTTAGTTCCTTCCCCATCCACCCTGGCTGTGAAGTGTTTTCCAAAACCATTTATCAATCTGGACTCGCCAACAAAATACGTACAATGTCGGCCTATATCAAGGTTAGTATAGCTATATATGAACCTTGGTCCATTGTTTCTATAGACCTACAACTGTTTTCCGCATCAATAATTGAAATTCGCTCGTGTGTGCATGTTTGTAACCACTCGCGAGAAGGGAAGTCAGTAGGCTAAGCGAATAAACCGAGGGAGTATTCTAGGAATCGAGAGAGAAAACTTTTGAAAAAATCTAGTAGGTTTGAACCACCAGGACTCTGGAACGTCCTGAACTACAAGCAAGAATCAAATTAGAAATGTAATAATTCTCCAATTCCGAGCAAGAATCAAATAAAGTCAGGAGAAATGTAATTCTTCAATTTCGAGTTGCTGTGACCTGTATAGCTATCTCAAACTTCATAATGTACTATTATAAAGAGTAGTTGTGAACTCCCTACCAACACTCGACCAGGTTCGATTGTTCCCGAATAAGAACCATATCTAAATACCATTTTCAAAATTTCCGAAAGTCCTGAATCACTCACACAGCCGCCATTTTTGTTTCACATTTTTCACTGAATTTTTATTTTTTTAGTTGTGTCAAGAGGATACTATAGTAGTTTCCTCTCATGTAAAAAAGCTAAGAAATCGAATGAAACCAGTTAGAAGTTCGTATCACTGAATTCTCAATTTTTATTTTTTTAGCTCTGGCGGCTCGTGCTCACGAAACAGGTGAAGTGCTATTCGCTATGAGCATCTACCGTGCTGCGGCTCTGGTGGATTATCGTGTGTACTTTTATACGCGTTTTAGCATACAAAGCATAGCGCTAAATGGGAAAAAACGCATTTATTATTAGAATAGAATTATTTGCTGCTTCATGCATTTCTCAGTAATTAGAACATGATATTTAGGATAGGAGTGTTTGTTATTGATAGTATTATATCTCATTATATTAGAAAAATCCTAGTTTTCAAGTATTTGAGAGCAGACAACCGCAAACAGATGTATTTGAGAGTCGACAAAAACTTTGAGATAACAGCTGATAAGTTATCTTACATGAAAATGAAAAATTAGCACAAGCTTACATTTATTTGAAAAATTTAATGATATGAATATTCCTTATTAAAACATAATTAATATAGCTTTTGCGTTGAAAACAACAGCTTATTAGATTAACTAACATAAAAACTATTCATGTACATTACCTGATGTACAGGTTAGAATGGAGCACTCCATGGTCCTACTTGATCAACGAATTCTTTTGCACATAAACAAAACAATAAGTTTAGCTTCACCTATCAATATTTATTCAATGCAGTGAACCATTCTTTTTACTGATGAAACTTATGTATGGCAACTGGAAAAGTGTGGAACTTGAAATTTCCATTGCGTGTTTTATTTTTACAATCCGGAACACAACAAATTCTCCAGGACATTATTTTAGGTTCAGCCCTATCTCCTCCAATGTTAATTCTCTCAATTTTTCGCCGAAATGATCCGCCAATAGCGCCTTGATCGCCAAAAATATCCTTTCCACCCACTTGCACACAGCGAATACAGTAAAAGATACGTGCACTTCACCTGCTTCGTGTGTATGAGCCTCCAGTGTTTCTAGCGGTGTCAAGAGAGTACTACAGTGGTCAATTCTCATGTAAAATTGGCTGAGAAATCGAATGAAACTATAAATAGTTAGAAGTCCTTAACTTTGATGATTATTGAGATAATGAGCAAAATAAGCTAAAAATATCAATTTTTCAAATATGGATGAAAAATGATATCCCATTGTTTTAATTATTCGATATTGTAGAGAATTCAATTCTGAAGAAAAAATGTTTCGTAAAATTTTCGTCCAAAATGCACAAAAACATAAAAAATCAGGATTTAAAGGGGACAGAGCACCAATCTTCTCAAAACTGCCCTCTACACTTGAGCGTGCTGTACACGTGGTAATGTCGGCCAGTTGAATATCTGCAGCAGCCAATCACAGCTGTTGTTGTTTGATTCATTGACTAGACAAAGGCTGTGATTGGCTACAGATATTTAACTGGCCAACACTACTCAAGGCTAGTAAATCTACCAGGTGGGATATTTCTCTTGGAATTTTGGTTCACAAGTCTGACGTCACTAAATTGCTACAGTGTCGCACTACAGCGCCCAAAATGAAAAACACAGCTGATGAAAATGTAAACCTAACCTATTTTCGTAAGTGTTGGAGAATGTTATTGTTGTAATAAATTCTGATAAGTTGAGAACATCACAATTACCAAGGAAACAATATTTTCAAGTTTTCCTAGTTGTTTTGTAGTAAAATATGATTATTTTTATCTTCATAATCGTAATCACATAGTTTGAACCCGCCAAAGCTTACTTTTTCTCAAAAAGAGCGCTATCTTTAGATCTTTGTTCCAATTCATGACAACAATAACATTATATTCTTCTTATATCACAACATTATTCATTATTATTTGACTGTAATATCACTCAATAATTTAGTTAATTCTTTTCCACATATTTTCACAATTATTTTCATTGATATTGAGCTTTCTACGTGGTATTTTTTTATTCTCCAATTCTCTGTGGAACAGCTGGAAAATTGGAATCCCAGATACATGTCAAATCATAAATATAGGTATAGAGCATAATGTAGAAAGTAAATTTAATGACGTCATACGGCAGGAAAAAGTAGACTGTCTGGGCCCCGTTTCTCGAAAGTCACTAGTCACCAATTTCCATTTGAATAATGCATTTCGAATTCACCAGGTGAAAAAATTCACCCCAGTGATTTTCAATGGAATAATAACCGACTTGTTACTTTTTTGTAACATCACATCCACAGCTTGAACAGCTGTTTCAATACATTTCTGAAATTTATTGAATAACCTATTTTGCCTAACGTTTTCAATCTAAGACAATTACGATAGTAAAATTGGTGACAGAATATGTTTATAATATATTATGTTGAATACATATAGTCCAGTCAATAAAGACTGATATCCACACGGCTACATGAAATATGCCTCCAATTTTTTGGCCTTGGGAATTTATTATACTAGTTAGGGAGGTTAACATAATAAAAGTCCCCCTTGGACCTGGGGGGTGAGCATTGGGCGAGAGGGGTTTTAGGAGGTACAATTATTCAGTTTTTCGCATACTTTTCGCGACTTTCTACTACTATACCAATAATTTTCAAGATAGACGCATTTGAACACAAAAAATTGGTGTTTGCCCGGTATTTAGAATCAAGCTCAAAGTACTCAATTGAAATTCTTCAATTTTGTCCGAATCAGACGTGTAGTATATGAAATAGTTCAACCACCTTTTGAAGCTGAGAACAATGAGCTATAGTTTCTTAAGACCGTTCACTTTTACGAAAGTTAGAGATGTCCTTAGATTACCTATTATCCTGAAGGGTCCTTCTACTGCAAATTTTGAGCAGTAAAATTGGTATTCTGAAGAGGAATGATCCATATAGACTACCAGACACCATTTTGAATATAGCGTGATTCGTAGTAAACCAATGTCATTTATATTATTGTAAAGTAGTTCAACAATTGAAATTTAACTTACAATGCAAATGCAATGAAAATGCAATTCCAGTTTGTGGTAACTATATGAATACCTTCAAATCAAACGCACTTTTTTGGTACAAATTTTGAAATTAACTACTATATTATAACAATTGGAAAAACTAACTAATCCGGTGAATAATTATATGATTCAAATTATTTGTAAGCCTATAAATGACAACACTAATGATTGAGAAGCTTGCTCGTTTCTAGCTAAATTGAAGGACTTCAAACTAGCAAGCTATAATTGATCGTTGGATGTACATTAGTTTTAATCTTTAATGATCAAAATACGAAGACTTTTTTGACATAAAACTCACCACTGGCGGCTCGTACCACAAAACAGATTTTTATGTATCTTTTACTGTACAGCACTTCAGCTTTGCATAAGTTATATAAGCTGCCAGTGATACAACCCAATACATATTTATACAAGGTACATGATTAGTCAAAGTAGTAGGAAAATTTTTAAACCAAATTAATTTTGGGGGCCTGGAAAAACTGTTATGCCACTGGTCCCAAACATCCAACATTTCATAAAATGAAACTAATAATAAACCTAACTTTATAACCTAAATAATAGGAACTTCAATGAAAAACCTAATAACACTTGGAAGAACACTTCTTGAAAAACTAATAATACATAAAGAACAATATAAGAAACAAGAACGAAATCTAAGCATGAAACAAGACTTGATGAATGAACTTCGAATCTCTAGTAGATAGGCTAGTTGTTAATATTATTATTAATTTTTTTGTAAATCACTGATTTTATAAACAACAAATATGTTCCAATGAAGAGGCTACCCAACCTTGAAAACACTAGATTTGACCACATAAGAATATAATTTTTTTTTTCTATTTTTATTTATAATCAACTCATGAATTGGTAACGTTAAGCCACGTTTCATTTACACAGGAATGTTAATAACTTTATAAAATAAGTTATATAATATAAGTCTATATCATAAGAATTGAATTTCAAACTGAGGGATATTCAAAATAATTGATAGATAAAATGAAAAATAAATACCCTTTTTAAAAACTTTTAAAAAGTAAGTTATTATTTTACAGACATGTTTCGGGACTCAGCCCAAATAATTTCAGATAATGGGCTGAGTCCCGGAACATGTCTCTAAAATAATTTTTCTAAAGTTTTTTAAAAGAGGATTTGATTTTTCAGTTCTATACCTTAATACGTTATTCAAAAAAGTTATTAAAGAATGTTATTAACATATTCCGGTGTAAACGTGGCATTACATCAAGACAACCAATTTATACGATTTTCACCTGTTACTTCTGGTAACGTTTATTGATAACTGATTATCATCAGAAATTAAATGTGTCTTCTACTGAAAAATTATTTGTAATTTAACAGATGAGAAGGGAGATTTGCTGCTTTCATCATAGAACATATGATTTCTGAACAGTAGCAATTTGTTTAAAATTCACTGGTGAAGAATTCACCAAAATTCACCGGTTATTGTACGAGAAACGGGCCCCTGGGCTCTCTTATGGACGCTGGCCTACCTGGTAGATTTACTTACCTTGACACTACTTACCATTATTACAGTAGCATGCTGGGCAAGAGTGAATACTCACATTATGACCTTTGAGATCGTCCACGGCACAGATCAGTACTGCTTCTTTTCCCTACAGGAACTGTCACGCCTCCAACTGGCCGTAGAAACTCTGGCTCGCTCATCGCCAACTGCAAAATTGATTAGATTAAAGTCACAACAATTATAATAGTTAGTTAAGCTTATAACATAGCTTCCCCCTTTAATAGAAGGCCCTGCCCTAATAATATGGCAACGTTGCACTGTAGACACCGTCTTTTTCATATGAAAGTATTAAGCATGATACAAATCATGCATGTTGACTTGGTTTTTCTCTTGAGTATAATTTCAATGGAAAACGTTCATGAAACTCTTCGTATAGAATTCCTTTTGTGTTTCTTTTTTGGAGTGTCTAGAAAACCACCAAATTTCGGTTCTGTTTTTAGTTTTTCGCAATTTACGCCAAAACGAAGGGTCTGACAGAAAATATCATTCATGTACTTTTTTTAGCTAATAAAATTTCCAAGAGATTGGTATCAAATCCAACTTTCTATCTCAAACGAGGACCGAGGAATGAGGTCTAAAATACTTATTATACAAAATGTTATTAACATTCCGGTGTAAATGTGGCATAAGCAAATGTGACACAGGTATGAGTTTTAATATGCTTAAGTAGCCTAATATAACTTTTTAGTGGTTCGCTCTATTAATATACTTATAATATAATGCAATATACTTATAATATAATGTAATATACTTATAATATAATGTAATTACCCTGTTCTGTGCC
Source organism: Sogatella furcifera (assembly GCA_017141385.1). Taxonomy (NCBI): domain Eukaryota; kingdom Metazoa; phylum Arthropoda; class Insecta; order Hemiptera; family Delphacidae; genus Sogatella; species Sogatella furcifera. The sequence goes on from CM029553.1 coordinate 13,797,044, forward strand.
TTGTCATCTTTATTTTATTCCTTGTAAACGGTAGGTTGTTATTATTTTCTACTTTTCTTAAACTTGGGCTATAAATGCTGGAAAAATTATAAATAAATTGCTGTACTAGTTGCCTCTCCTGCTCCTTCTTCATCGACTAATTTAACACTGGCGGCTCGTGCCCACGAAATAGGTGAAGTGCTGTACGGTAAAACATATGGGCACTTCACTTGTTTCGTGGGTACGAGCCGCCAGTGTAACTAAATTACACCTGCACGCGTCTCGAGAGTTGCCTTGCATTCCAAAACAAGAACTATCTTTCGTCCCTTGCTTGCCTTCTATTATTTCATGCCTCAACCCCCCAACAGATCATTCCCCTCCTCCAAATGATTTGCCACCCTCTGTCGATTCTCTTCCACTTTCACCCTTTCCGAATACTTCACATGGTGTGCCAGATGTTTCGAGCCGAAAGCGGTCTGTAATATATCTCACCAACTGGGAGGCGATGTGACACTTTTGCAAAAGTTTCACTAGCATAGAAGAATCCGTGGCGTATTCTTCAGAATATATTATATTATGGATGCTGGGTGCGAAAATGTAATCGGTTTCTGATATTAGAAGTTGTTCCGACAGATTTGGCGGTTGACAAATATATGTAGTAGTTCTCAGCTCTCTCAGGACAGTCCAAAAGCAGTACGAAATGGTCAGATTAGATTAAACTTGATCTTTATCTATAAAACCAAAATGGCACCGACTGACTGACTGATTCATTCATCACCAGAACTAAAAATCCACTGAACCGAATTCGTTCAAATTTGTTAGGCATGTTCAGTTTGACGTTAAGATGCGCGCTAAGATCGGATTCTTGAAAATCATAAGGATACACCAAATTTTTTTATTAGTGTTTCTTTATAGTTTTTCGGCGTTTTCTTATCTTTTTCGAGAACCAATTGGTAGAAAATGTTGATATTTGGTGGCCAGGTTCAGATAAGGTCTAGAAATATTGTTTTGGAATATTTTTGGAATCTGTTCAAGATTACGCCACTAATATTGTTTTTTATTTCAAAATTGTAGATGTATTGCGGATTGCATATCATTCGCCTTGATAAGATCATTCCTTACTGTAAATTAATGGTTCAGCGAGATTATAAGATTAACTAATTTGGAATACAGTAGAACGCTGATAATCCAGACGTCGAAAATCCGGACCGTCGATAATCCGGATTCGTCTCCAGCAAGAAATAAAAATATTTGAACCGGATTATGGACTTGGCTGCGTAAAAAAGAACCACAACTGGTGCTCAAAAGCCTATAACACATTATTTCAAAAACTCATATGGTAGTGAATTATGTTCTTCTGATGTTTTTTTGTTATTTTATTATGCTAAGAATGAAAAATTGGGGGAACATTGATGACAGAAAAGGACCCTGAATCTTCCTAATAGAAAATATACAATTTTAAAACAGTTTCTTCTCAAATAGTGCCTGCTGTCTTTTTTTGTAAGGTAATTTCGATAACCCGGATAACTCGATAATCCGGCTAGGGTCCGGTCCCAATTAATTTGGATTATCGGCGTTCTACTGTATATTGAATCAAGTTTCAAACTATGTCCGATATACCTCCCATGGTTACGCTCAATATTAGCGTTTTACTATTTTCAGAATTTTCGGTGTTTTTCTTAGATTGTTTTTCTTATAACCAATGGGCAGAAAATGTTGAAATTGGGAAACAAGTCCAGATTAGGTCTAGAAATGTTTTCTTTTTCAATAAATTTCGAAACCCTTTCGAGGGTACGCCTGTAATAAGGTTTTCCAATGTTTGGAATCTGCACTTTTGTTTATTTCACGGAAACTACTGCAAGTTATTATTAACAACAGAGCATTGCGAGTAGTTCAGTTGTACAAATGTATAGCCAGAGAAAATGTATTTTCAATACATGTAATAATAATGTTATTAATAATTATTATTAAATAATTAATACATGTAATACAATGTAATAATACATTGTCTCTGGTATAGCCCAGGCAAATTAGACCGAAAAAAGGCTGTGCCTCCAAAAAAATAAGGTAAGGCTGGAAATCGTCTTAATCGACTTTGGGCATCCCAAATAAGTTTACTATGAGTTTGCGACGGATTCCGGGGTGTGCATAATACAGGGTGACTAGAAAACCACCAAATTTCGGTTCTGTTTTTAGTTTTTCGCGATTTACGCCAAAACGAAGCGTCTGACAGAAAATATCATTCTTATACTTTTTTTAGCTAATAAAATTTCCAAGAGATTGGTATCAAATCCAACCTTGTATCTCAAACAAGGACCGAGGAATGAGGTTTCGAAATAGTGGTATTTTTTGAGAAAAATGAAAATTTCACCTTATTCAGTATAATTTCATTGTTCATATCTTCCGTCTGACGAGTTGGAAAGGTGTATTTCAAAATCCCTCTGGGATAATTTTGTTCTCTACAATCACAGACCAAGAAAGACTTCCTATCTTGTATATTTTTCGTGTTAGGGCTTTCAACATGTTTCCTTGCACAGCAAAAAATACCATATTCAACTATTAACCTCCAAAATTGGTCTATATATTCTTGTATTGGAGTTTTATCACTAGAATATTTTTTCTTTTATCGTTTTTCAATTTTATAATTACTATACTGCCCTGAATTCAGGTTGATACCAGTTATTACCAGTAGGAAGGATTCTCCAAGGATAATAAACTAAGGACCTACGTAACTTTCGTAAAAGTTGACGGATCATGACGAACTATAGCTCATTGTTTTCAGCTCATCAAAGCGGTTAAAATTCATATATCATTTATTAAAGTTGATCGAAATTGAAGAATTTTACTACCTTGAGTACTTTGAGTTATTTCTCATATACCGAGAAAAAGGCTACTAATTGTGTTTAAATGCGTCTATCTTGAGAACCATTGTTGGGAAAAGATCACATTTGGGATCAAATTGCAGAATTGGCGGAAAATTGAGATTTTTCAAAATATATTGATTTTTATAATTTTTAGAGGCTTTAAAATAATCAAATCCTATGTAAAATTAGCTGAGGAATTTAATAAAACCAGTTCCAAGTTTGTAACTTGAACTGTTATTGAGATAATTGGAAAAATATGCTAGAAAACGCAATTTTTCAACAATAAGGGTTATAACTGGATAAGGAATCATAAAATTGTATTTTTTATTAATGGAAGTTGAAGAGAGTCGGATTCTGAAGAAAAAGTTAGTCAGCGGCGATTGTGTAAATCTTATCCAACTCTCAGAAATGGCGATCAAAAATCGCAAAATTCACAAAACATAGCATAAGGGATGAATTTGTGTTTAGTAGCGTGTAGTGTTTGTGATTTTGCTATTTTTGATTGCTATTTCTGAGATTTGGGTGAGATTTACACAATCGCCGCCATTGAACTTTCTCTTTAGATTCCGACTCTCTTCTACTTCTATTAATAAAAAATACAATTTTATGATTCCTTATCCAGTTATAACCCTTCTTGTTGAAAAATGGCGTTTTCTAGCATATTTTCCAATTATCTCAATAACCGTTAGTTACAAACTTGGAACTGGTTCCATTGAATTCCTCAGCTAATTTTACATAGGATTTGATTATTTTAGAGCCTCACTAAAGCCTCTAAAAATTTAATATATTTTGAAAAATCTCAATTTTCCGCCATTGTTATCTCAGTAACATAGCGTTTTTGGGGGTTGGTGCCATGGAACTTTTTTGTCTACTAGGTGTAAGGAATCAGCCTGGGAAGTATTGCTCATTCCTCCTGAAACATCCTGTATATAGTCTGTCCAAGCAAAGAAGACCCTCTGGCATGATGCAAGTATGACTCAAACTCGGCCAATATTGGTTCAAAAATTATCGATGAGATTTCAAATTGTAGCAAACAATTTGATCTATTATTAAGACCACATTTATAATTCCTGAACAAATATTGACCAAGCTGGAGTCATTTCCCTCCTTGCCAGAGGGTCTTCTTTGCTTGGAAAGACTATACACTTTCATCCCTCCAACATTATTCCTTTCTCTCTTGCCCTCTATAACTGTGTCTCTTCTCAGCTCTTCTCTCCAACTCGACAAAATTTTCAAAATCACGTAGAACCTCCCCACCGGGGCGGTTATAGAAATCCAAAAACAATTGGCGGTTGGCAAACAACTATTATCAATTATCAGCGCCGTAAGGACAGTCGGCGAGTAGTCTGCAAGAGCAAAAAGAGTGGAGAGTGAGCTCAGCTGACTTTTTTGCCACTGTAGACAGCGTTCAGACTTTTCTGACAGAGTTGGGCATCAAAAAGATACATTTTCCAAACGCCAGCTTGTTTGTGGTCTGCTACACCTCGTAAAGTACTGTCGCGCATAACGGAATTATTCATCTCCCCCTCCCCCCCAACATCATACGTTTTCATCCCCCCCCCAAAACGCCGACTAAAAGTCTCTGCAAACCAAAAATTCCATTTTCGAATGCCCGACTGCTTCCTACTTATAGAGCGGGGTGGGATAATCGTGAAATTGTGAGTCCTGATTTTGTACTTTGTAGTCTTTCCAAGCCAAGAAGACATTCTGGCAAAATGGGAGAATGACTCCAGCTCGCACAATATCGGTTCAAAAATGATAAATTCAGTCTTAAATTGTAGGAAAGATTCTTATCTACAATTTGAGACGAAATATATAACTTTTGAACGAATATTTACCGAGCTGGAGTAATTTTCCCATCTTGCCAGAATGTCTTATTTGCTTGGACAGACTATAATAAAACTCACATATGGTTTGTCCAAGAAAATAAGACATTCTGGCAAGATGAGAGAATGACTCCAGCTTGGTCAATATTCGTTCAAAAATTATAAATTTGAACTTAAATTGTAGATCAGAATGTTTTCTATATTTGAGACTAAATTAATAATTTTTGTCCCAATATTGTCCGAGCTGGAGTTATTTTCCCATCTTGCCAGAATGTCTTCTTTGCTTGGACAGACTACACTAAAACTCACATACATGATACGCATGTATGAAAGCTTCCCTCATCATGTCTGTGAAGTTAGCCCGCATTGCGATCCAGTCCCCCCCTCTCAACCCCCCCCCCCCCCCGGAAATGGAATGATTTTAAATCGTTAGTCTAGGTTTGTGTTGTCGAATAATCTTGTAAATTGGAATGAACTGGTTTTAACGTATCTGATGTACATTAACTTTTCTTCTCTGTATAACTTATGCTGTAAAACTTATTCTTTAATTCTTTAAACAATAACTGGATTTAAATTTAAATTGTACTCATTACATTTGCTTGTTTTTTTGTTTGTTTTTAAGGAAATAAGATTATTATTCATTTATTCATGCGTATCAGAAATTTGCCATCTACTCCATCCACCAAAGAGAGTAGAGTTACCAAATTGATAGTTTATTAATAATCTAATAATAACTGTAATAATTGATAGTTAATTCTATATTCTCTTTGCCTATATCCAGTTCGAGATCACTTGAGACGAAATAAACACAAATTTTGCGTGTGTGTGGGTGTAAAAGGCAGGTTTTCCCTCATCTGACGAACAGGTGTAGCCAATCACAGCTCTTGTATTAACCAAACTGGAGCTGTGATTGGTTTCAGCTGTTCGACTGCGGCCTATCGTCGAATAGAGGAAGACCTTCTACCTTCACACAAACGCAAAAGTTTTTTTATTTCGTCTCAAGTTATAAGGTACAGTAATTCTGACTTATTAATTTAACTCGAGAATGAAATAAGAAGTTTTGAATACCAGTATATACTATTGTATATATACAATAGTATATACTGCATACTGTATACAGTAGTTTATACTGTAGTATACTATACTCTGTCCGCGGAGTGTTTGGACCTAAGCTCCTCCCCCAATTTGACGTAGCAGGCGGCTTTAACCAATGGCAAGAATGGTCATCATGCTGCAGCTGTTACTTTCTAGGTCACAGTCATGCTGTGAAAATCTGGGAAACGCAAGCCTTTCACTTTTCAGAGAATCGATCAAAATTCATGTGTTTGCACTGTTTCAGCTGATTTAAATAATTTAAACCTCTCAAGGAAGATTTTTTGATGGATATGTTTTGTTCTTTGTTTCACCTTCAACAAAACAACATAGTTCTTTGAAAAAATATTGGGTTTATCGAATTCAAAGTACATACAGTAATGAGATTAATTTATTGCGAATGTAAACTTCAGATTAGGTTCTAAAGACCTACTTGAATTTGCAGTAGTGTGTAGTTGAATGAGTTTGGAATTCCCGGCTTGAACTGAGCAGTCAAAATAATAATTAAAATATTATTATGGAATATTATTTTCAATCAAATAAAATAATTCTTTCAAGTGATATTGATATTGATCGTTCCGATGTTAGAAGGATATAAATTTTGCCGAACAACCATAAAACATCAATATTTCTAAGGCCACTCAAAGATTCGATATTGAAGTTCCAATATCGATTAGAATTTTCTACGTTCCTGGCAATTACGACTAGGGCTCTATAAAAAGGGCCTTTAGGGCTCTATAAAAAGGGGGTAGACAAAGGGGGTAGGGGGGGCACAGTCCGCCATCCTGTGGTCAACTTTTAGCGCCAGGTTTGAATTCATTCAATTCGACAGTAAAACATATGATAAATGATGGAAATGATGACTGTTAAATTAATGTTAGAAAAAAATAATACTTACTCCACAGAGCATTGAATTTCCAGTCTGGCAACTTTCAAGTCAAAAATTTAACCTTGATTCATCTTCCTGCATCTGGCAAATTTTCATCTTTTTATTTCACTTTTATGATAAAAATGTTATATTTTTGCAATTTGATGCTAAGCAATATGAACCATTTTATATGAAAAATTAACCTCCAAGATTTCAAAACAATAACTTAATTCATTTGCTCAACTTGATGTACATCTGTTGATCTTCTCTATCACAAAAATATTTATAAGAATTCAAACCTGGCGCTAAAAGTTGAACCAGAATGTCTACCCCGTTCTTACAGAGCCCTAATTACGACCGCTTGTGAGCTGGTCGGATCGTGACGTCAGAACCTCGAAGGAGTAGCTCAGGTCCGAACACTCAGTGGACGGAGTATAGTTAAATACTATTTTCTAGATGCAGACAAACTCGGAACTTCCCCCGAAATATTTCCTTGGCCAAAGTAGACTCCAATCGAATTGTCAGTTGGTAAATATCTGTTTTAATGTTTAAATCTGTCAGATCAGTCTGGAAACGGTCTGCAACAGCGAAACGGTTCAGCTAACGTCGCTGTCAACTCGATTATGCTCTCGCAAACTGCTCGTCGACTGCCCTGACAGAGCTAAGCGTCAATAACAGTCATTCGCCAACCGCCAACAGCAGAAATCTGCTGCCAATAATTGGGAGCCAATAATTGGGAGCAAAGTGGTCGATCAAATCAACTCTCTCAATAGCTAACAACGAACAACGAACAACCAACAACCCATTATTGGATAAGTTTGCTTCAATCAACTTTGCCCTTTAACTGCATTTTAATGGATAAACACGATCTCTCTCACTTTCTCTCTCTCACTCTCTCTCTTCCTCTCTCTCTTTCTCTCTCTTCCTCTCTCTCTCTCTCTATTTCTCTCTCTCTCTCTCTCTAATCTCTCTCTATGGTTGAGTGTTAGTGGGAAGGATGTTTTTTAACATCCCTCTCCAAGAATAGACATCTATATTCTATATGTCTAAACTCCGCCATTTTATGTAGATGCAGCACAAATTCAAATTATTGGTACCTTATTAAATCCCTTATTTGAGTCATTCTATAATTATTTATAGTCAATACTTAGTTTACTCGTGTGAACTGTGTAATTAGTCTCATTCTTGAAAAATAAATAAAAATCAAACACCCTTTTTTTTTGAAAACTTTAAAATTATAAAAAAACACATACATGTTTCGGGAGCTAAGCCCATTCTCATTGTGGATAAAAATTTTATCCACATTGAGAATGGGCTTAGCTCCCGAAACATGTATGCGTTTTTTATAATTTTTAAGTTTTCAAAATAAAGGGTGTTTGATTTTTATTTATTTTTCAATTATTTTAAACAGCCCTAAGTTTTAAAGTTCTTTAGTCTCATTCTTATATTATCAAAGCATAGGATTTAAACAAATATACATAGTTTACTCGTGTGAACTGTGTAATATTAGTCTCATTCTTATGTTATCAAAGCATAGGATTTAAACAAATATACTGTATTATAATATAATATGTCATCTGCATGAATAACTTGATTGAATCTGAATTTCTCTCTCATTGTTATCAGTTTATATTAGCTATAATTATTTATTATTATCTGTTACTCAATTCATTTGATTAACATCTATCATTCCCACTTATTGCATTAATAATGAATGATCAATTCTACATAATCTCATAGTATTAAAACTATCCATGATTACTCGGATAGCCGGACTTCTACTGTACAATATGTATAATATGTCTAATATAATAGTCTTAATATGATATGTCTTTTATATATCTATATCTATAGCTATATAAGCGAAATGGCACTGACTGACTGATTCATTCATTCATTCATCACCAGAACTAAAAATCCACTGAACCGAATGCGTTCAAATTTGGCAGGCATGTTCAGTTAGACGTTTAGACACGTGCTAAGAACGGATTATTAAAACTTTTCAGGGATACGCTAAATATTTGAGTTTTTCTATAGTTTTTTCGGTGTTTACTCAGTTTTATCGATAACCAATTGGTAGAAAATGTTGATATTTGGTGGGTAGGTTCAGATGAGGTCTAGAAATGTTGTGTTAAGATATTTTTGAAATCCGTTCAAGATTACGCCAGTAATCAGGTTTTCAAAATTGTAGATGTATCGCGGGTTGCATATCTTCCGCCTTGATACGATCAATCCTCATTGACGATCCAATTCAATGGGTCAGCGAGATTATGAACTAATTTGGAAGATATTGAATCAAGTTTCAAACTATGTACGATATACTTCCCAAGGTTACGCTTAATATTAGCGTTTTACTATTTTTTGGAATTTTTCTTGGGTTTTTCTAGAACAAATTGGCATAAAATGTTGAAATTTGGTAAACAGGTCTAGATTAGGTCAATAAATGCTGTGTTCAATAAATTTCGAACCCCCCTTTGAACGGAATTTGCAGGCGAGCGAAGCGAGCCTGTCTGTCTCAGCTGACACTGGCAGAGGTTTTGCAGGCGAGCGAAGCGAGCCTGTTTGACTCACTTACACTGCCGATACTGGCGGGTGTCCAGGGGGCGGAGCCCCCTGGCTAGGCGGAGAAGGCGAGCGAAGCGAGCCTGCCGGCTAGTCCAGTATAATATGAAGTTGGATTTAATATGGCGGACAAAAAATTTCTTTGTCTGAAAAAGTAAAGGAAAGTGTTATATATAAAGTGTGGTCGAAGTCTCACTTTGATATCTCATGCCGTTTACATTAAATCGAGGTGTACCGGTTTAGAGAATTCACCCTATATGTATTATATGTCATAATAGCGGAATAATGTCATAAATAACGGAATAGGTGAAGTGCTGTACAGTAACAGATACGGGCACTTCACCTGTATCGTGAACACCAGCCGCCTGTGATAGCATTTTGTTTTGTTTTTAAATGAAGTGATCCAATTTCTTTCTCACTACATCTTACTATGTATTTTTCTCATCTCTTTAAATAATGCTCCAGGAGATAATCCCTTACCTTAGAGTTGGGCTATTACACCCCCTCGATATTTCTCCCAGTTTGTTATAGTCTGTCCAAGCAAAGAAGACCCTCTGGCAAAATGAGGAAATTACTACAGCTCGGTCAATATTGGTTCAAATATGATAAATTTGGTCTGAAATTGTAGATCAATTTTTTTTCTACAATTTAAGATTGAATTGATAGTTTTTGAACTAATATTGACTGAGCCGGAGTCATTTTCCCATCTTTCCAGAGGGTCTTCTCTGCTTGGACAGACTATACTCACTTTTACAGCAGACGGCAACAAAACCGACGGTTGACAAATGGCTGATATCAGTGATCAAATCTGTCAGGACAGTTGGTGAGCGGTCTACAAGAGTGGAACGGTCTAGTTGAGGACAATATTGATTCAATTTTCTCTTGGAGACCGTTCGCCGACTGACCTGACAGTGCTGAAAATTAATTAACGTTATCGCCAACCGCCTGTCTCGTTGATTTCTGCTTGTAATTAATTTCATGTCTAAAACTTTTAATTAAATTCGGCCTGAAATAATAAATTCGGCTAGAAGTGACACATACTACAAGAGCAACCACCAGTATAATCTTTCCAAGCACGGAAGACCCTCCGGCAAGATGGGAAAATTACTCCAGCTCGGTCAATATTGATTCAAAAATTATCAATTTGATGTTAAATTGAAGGAGAGAAATTTATCTACAATTTGAGACCAAATCGATATTTTTGAATCAGTTTTGACCGAGCTGAAGTCATTTTCTCATCTTTCCAGAGGGTCTTCTTCGCTTGGACAAGCTATACCCCTTTCCACAAACCATTTAAAGTCATTAGGGGAGGAAAGCTGAAATACTCACCTCATAAATGTGGTCCAAAATTCAAGGCGGTTGGCGAATGGCTATTACATATTCTCAGCTCTGTCAGGACAGTCTGAAGCTGTCTTCGAGAGTGAATCAGTAATTTATGGTACCAGCTCTATTAAATCAATCGCTTTCATCTGCTTAATAACGTGTAATCCTTCAATTTGATAAATAATATTGTACTATGTTCGGTTGTGTTTGAATGTAATACTTTTGGAATTTATTCCATTCTATTCATCATTGTTCAATGTTTGCTAAATGTTATGTGAATATAATCTATTGAAGAGTTCATAGCCTTGACATTAAAATCTGTGTTGAGCGAATCAGAACCAATCCTATTCAACTCCCAATCCTCTAACTAACCACCTAAAAACCTAGAACCTGTTAAAAAACTAGATCATTTATCAAAAAACAGAATTTTGATATCTAAAAATTCTGTTGTTTGATAAAAGATCTAGATTTTCAACAGGTTCTAGATTTTTAGTTGGCTAGTTGGAGGAAGTGATAACGCACCGGTCTGATAACCAGGAGGACCCGAGTTCGAATCTTGACCTGTGAACATTTCTTCGACCACAGCACAATCACATAATTACGGCCTTTCGGAGGAGACGACAAGCCGTCGGTCCCGACTACTTGAAAAATTGTCATTTCTCATTATCACTCTCATTACTCACGCACAAGCCTTCGAGCTCATGTGGGCATCACCCTCAAAACAGATTCGAAAGTCATTCGAACCATTCTGTTATTGGGGCGTAACCTCCTTCAATAGAAGTGTCCGACCTAGTAGAAGTGCATGATTGCACCGTAGATTCAATCTACCAATATGATAGTAATAGCAAAGAGGATTCTAGGAGTGTTCTATTATTATATAGAAAAATTATACTAGTGATATGAATAATAATATCTTTATTCATTGACAACTTGATATGTCTATGATTAAAAAACAAACTTGTGTGTGATTGTGTGTGTGAATGTGTTTTTTTTCAACTCCTACTCACGTACAAAAGCTTCTTGCTTTTTTGTGAGTAGTAAAACATTATTGTTTGCAATAAATTTAATTTCATGAATTTTTGAATTTGATCATCTCCATCATCCAGTTAAAGCTATCATCCAACGTCATACATAATACATCTGTATTATCCAACTGATAATCAGCATCACGGTGGTTTGGTTTTTTCTTTAATATATATTTTTGTTAACTTTATTATTCATGAAATCCACTGATTATTATTTGCAGCAAGTTTTATAAATGTATGGATTTATCAAATTTAATTTTAATGAGAATGTAAACAATAAATTTGAATTTGAATTTTGAATTTGAATATAATGTATTCTATTCAATTGTGCCAATTTCCAGCTCAGCCGCTCTCATTGGGAGGTTTCACCTTTTTTTCGTCTAAAATGCCTGGACTATATGGCAATAGATACAGTTACAAATCATGCATATTAACTCAGTTTTTCTCACTCTAAGCACAATTTTCATAAAATATGATCATGAAATATAATCATGAAACTTTTTTTTTAAATTCCTATTGTGTTCATTCGGCCAAACAAGGAGGTAACAACAAGGATGGAGAGAAAGTGAAAAGTAGAAGGAAAATTAACCATTTTCCATATTCTCGTCAAATTCCACGTTAAAGGAAAGGCTCAGGAATGTTTACGGAGTGGAAAAATCAAGATTATAGTCTGCCTAAGCAAAGAAGAACCTCTGGCAAGATAGGGAAATGACTTCAGCTTGGTCAATATTGGTTCAAAAATAATTTACTCGGTCTCAATCGTAGAAAACATTCTGATCCACAGTTTGAGACAAAATCAATAATCTATGAACCAATATTGACCAAGCAGGAGTCATTTTCTCATTTTTACAGAGAGTCTTCTCTGCTTGGACAGACTAAAGCAATTGAATTAGAAATAGTACAGGTCAAGCCTAGTTTTTCTCTTTTAGATTATTTATAATATCCATAAAGAACTTTAAAACTTAGGGCTGTTTAAAATAATTGAAAAATAAATAAAAATCAAACACCCTTTTTTTGAAAACTTTAAAATTATAAAAAACACATACATGTTTCGGGAACTAAGCCCATTCTCAATGACATTTCAACAGTTCATGAATATTGAATAATTATATAAATGATTGATCCATGGTTTTCCATACTAGATTCTTATACACAAATTAGCATAATAGTTTGAAAATATAAATTAGAATGATGAAAGCTATTATTAAATGTGATAACGCCCAACAAAACCGCTTCCGTTGGAACAGCTGATTTAAAAATGATTAAAATGCTTCAAATGACCCGATTTCCCTAAATAAAATACGAGGCGCGTTCATAAAGTTAGGGCCGTTTGGTCACAGAAAAAAATGTTCTCATAAGAAAAAAATTCATTGTCATGTATGATCTTTCTTTACGTTACTACTTTATTATTTATTTTTTATTGCGGATGATGCCCACATAAGCATTTTAGCTTGTGCGTGGGTAATGAATCTTGAGTGCTAAGGTGATTGATGAGGTGAAAAACAGCCATGCTACTGGGATTCGAACCCAGACCTGCGGCAGTGCTAGCGGACTGAAGGTTGTAACGCCCTAGCCCACTGCGCCACCGAGGCCGGCAAAGGCACCGAGGCCGGTTTTGGTTAGCATGTCTTAATTTTTTTAGCGTTTCGCAGTACCCACAACTGTAATTGTTGTCCCTTTTGACGATCCTTTTGCACATAAGAAACGAATCACAGATCGCACTTCACAGTTGGCGGGATCAACTATTTTCGCGGTCATTGTTCTTTGCATTCATTGACTGTTGTCATCCGACTTCAGAATCAAAACAAATCACACTGTAGCTTCGCAATGTGTCAGTACATGGTACTGCAGTAGTAAAACTTTGGTTCGAAGCGCCAATATTTAAATATGGGCAAACGGCCCTTACTTTATGAACGCGCCACGTATAACCGATTTTCCTACTCTACATAGTTGCCACTTTTTAGGCTTCATATGTGAAGTGGCTATGGTCGAGTCTATCTGTATAATCATAGTGTGGATATTGACTGTCAATTTTTAATTTCTGTGAACTGGATTTCAATATTGTTCCTCTTGGAAAACATTTGACTAATGAGAATATTTTTATTCCAAATCTTGCTGTTGAATCTCAACAGAATTTTGGTAAATTTATGGCTGCTGGCGGGGAAATGTTTCTTCTCAGCATACGTTTATGGAACATATGGCCACACTATGATCATAGTTAACTGGACTACAGTCTCTATAGTTAGATCCACCACAATAATCATATTTCCTCTGTTTTATCCCAATTATTTATTTATTGAACAATCTCTCTTTGGAGGCAACAGGTCGGAACCCACAACTGCCTCCTTAACATAGTTAAGTAAAACACAATACATGCATATTAATATACATAATAAAACTTATGCATTGTTCAAAAATTAACTGTAATATAATAATAAATATTATCAGTAATAAGAGATTAAATTATATGCTTAAATTCAAAAGACAGATAGAAAAAGCAAAACCCAAATAAGAAACTCATTCAAATAAAAAAACTACTAATGCTGCAAAAATTTGATACAAACATAGCTATTTAATACTGCGGAAGTGTGCTGGTGAATTTATGATGTATGACTATGATTATTATTACCATGCTTATGATGATCGAAATGAAGATGATGATTATGATGATCGAAATGAAGATTATGATTATGATGATCAAAATGAAGATGATGATTATGATGATCGAAATGAAGATGATGATTATGATGAGCGAAATGAAGATGATGATTATGCTGATTGAAATTAAGAAGATGATGAAGACACCCCGAATGTTAATTATGAAAACTAAGATAATTTTCATTCATTTTTGAAACCACATTATGCTGATAAGTTACTTGATGGCTCCATCCAATAGGGATCTATATGTGCACATTATTCAGAAAGCATTCACATTTACGTTTGAAACCTGACCGTCTATCATGAAACACCTTATCATGAAACAATTATCTGACTAGTTGAAAAAAAGTTGGATATTGGTAGAAAAAAGCGGGCTAGCGGTTACATTAAATTATCAGCCATCGGTAGAGAATGAGAGATGCATATTAGAGTGTTGCTTTGAGAGATTGGTATAGTCTGTCCAAGCAAAGAAGACCCTCTGGCAAGATGAGAAAATGACTCCAGCTCGGTCGAAATTAGTTGAAAAATTATTGATTTGGTTTCAATAGTAGGAAGCATTCTTTTCCACAACTTAAGACCAAATCAATATTTTTTGTACTAATACTGACCAAGCTGAAATCATTTTCTCATCTTGCCAGAGGGTCTTCTTTACTTGTACAGACTATTATATGGTGTGCTCGGAAGCGAACACACTTGCCTATCAAATATTCATCTGGAACTGGAAGTGGTATAGTCTGTCAAAGCAAAGAAGACCCTCTGAAAAGATGAGAAAATGACTCCTGCTCTGTCAATATTGATTAAAAAATTTTCAATTTGATCTCAAATTAAAGGAAACATTTTTATCTACAATTTGAAAACAAATCAATATTTTTCTAATCAATATTGACCGATCTGAAGTCATTTTCTCATCTTGGCAGAGGGTCTTCTTTGCTTGGACAGACTAAAAAGCAGACTCCAATGTAACTGACGATTGGTTAATACCTCGCATTAATTGTCAGCTCTGTCGTGACAGTCTCCAAACGGTCTTTGATGATGGGGTTGATAGCTAATATCATTCTCAACTCAATATGCTCTCACAGACCGCATATCGACTGTCCGTACAGAGCTTATAACAATATAATTAGCTGGACTGGCCGACAATATTTTTGAATCTGCTATTCACAGAGAATCGCTAGTGGACTCAGGTTTACTGTATGTTGCTGCTGATTTCTGCTTCCTTACTAACTTATTCTCATTTTCAAACTCTGCAGTTAACGGATCTAGAATGATTACTTTTGGGAGAATAACAGCGAGTGCTGGAAGATTTCTGAACATTCTTGTTTGATTAAATATTTTATTTGTAATTGTCGACTCACTTTGTGTCCTTGTAAGAAACAGGGTCTGATGAGGTAGAAGGAGGAGAAGGATAAGGAGGAGGAGAAAAAGAAGGATAAGGAGGAGGAGAAAAAGAAGGATAAGGAGGAGGAGGAAGAGGAGTAGGAATAGGAGTAGATTTCTAAACGTTTTTGTTGAAAATTTTTTTTCGGAATTTTTTATCCAGCACTTTGTGGTCTTATTTGTATGAAACAGGGTCTGGTAGGAGGAGGAGTAGGAGGAGGAGGATGATGATGAAGGGAGGAGGAGGAGGAGGAGGAGGAGGAGAAGGAGGATGAGGAGAAGGAGGATGAGGAGGAGGAGAACGAGAAGGAGGAGGAGGAGGAGGAGGAGGAGGAGGAGGAGGAGGGAGGAGGAGGAGGAGGAGGAGGAGGAGAAGGAGGAGGAGAAGGAGGAGGAGGAGAGAGGAGGAGGAGAAGGAGGAGGAGGATGAGAAGGAGGATGAGGAGAAGAGGAGAGAAGAAGAAGGAGGAGGGGGAGGAGGAGAAGGAGAAGTAGGTAGTGAAGATACTCTATTATTTTAAAATTCATATTTGGAACTCTTCCTCATCTTTAGTGCAGCCTTTAGAAACTATAGGCTTATGATAATAGTTTGGACATTTGATGTTCAAATTTCTGTTTCGAATGTTTAGGTTTTGCAGCCTTGGCCAATATTGTAGGCTACATCTCTGCTCGAGATTCTCAAAAAATTTTCAATTTTCCATAGAAACTTTTGAATTGTTTCATGTTAATTTAGCTGAATATAAACTTTTCAAATTTCGAAATTGGTCAGTAACTTTGGATTAGGCTATCTCCCCTCGAAGAGGGGAGCTTTGTGTGGAACAACAGTTTACACATAAGTCATAGAGGATAAAAGCGATTTCATATCCAAGTTTTTAGTATCAATAAGAAACAATGATATTCTACTCACCGGTACTTAATTCTGTCGTAGCACCAATGTTGTCGATTGTCATCAAAAATAAACTCAACAAACATAAAAATGAATTTTTTCGATTGTCAACCATTTCGTCTCTTTCCTCCTCGCGACGATTACCACCTGGAAAAATGTCAGAATCAGTGAGAATTTAATAAATGACTGTAATATTTTATTACATAATGAGTGTGGGAAAGGCGTTTCCATACACGAATAAGCATGATTACAATCGAGCCGATAGGTGAGTTTGGAAAATGATTATGAGTTTGTATAAACCTTTCCACACGAATTCTGTAAATTTCTTCGCCATACTAGTCTGGGAAGGATTCATTTAAACCTAAAAAAACTAAAAATATTGCCCGAAGCTAACATAATCTACAACAGCTGATAGCACATTGTAAACTATCATGGCAGCTCGTTCGACTTGTTAATTTTGGCGAAAAATACATTTTCGCTACACTTCACGGAAATAAGCTGCTTACCAGTCCCTATGTAGACTAGGAAGTCGTCATTTACATACATAATCAATCAGCTGTTGTCCTCGAGCGGAAAGAAGTCCTTTCCATACAAGGACCATCACTTTCCAAGCGTGGACAGCTGACGCCATCTAGCGAGAGAAAATGCAACTACAATGGACCATCACTTTCTTTGAAACTGCCAGAAATTTGTCAAAAACAAGAAACTTTGTATTGCTATTGTACAATTTAGGATGTACAAAAACTATCATGAGCTTAAACATTTCTGGACTAAGAAAATCGAGTATTCTGATAGTTATTAAGTAATATCCATTTGATTAAATCAAAAAAAATTGTGATGCAAACTTTCAATACTTAGCAGTTCAGCTTACTCCAGATTCAGCTCAGCCGAAGCTAGTATAGTAAGTTATCTGTTCTTAGATTTCATTAATCCTATTTGTTTTGTTCATTCATGAAATTAGATTGATAATATTTATTTGAAGTGTAGCGAAAAAAATTATACACAACTCGCCCAGGAAGTTTTTTACGGTATTCGGAATTATTCCCAGGCTCGGCAAGCCTCGCCTGGGAAACTATCCTCATACCGTAAACTTTTCCTTCCCAGGCTTGTGGCGTAATGTACTATTACAGTAATATTGTTTATTCTAGATAATTATTTACATCTGCAAAACAAAATTGTGTTCTGATTTAGCAGCTAAATTCCATACTACAGTTCTCAATATTCGACAGGGCACGATGTAAAATACTGACTGCACGGTGCAATGACTGCACGCTATCATACTATGAATGGGACACGAAATTCCTAGTAGTGTGTACATTCAATAGAACGAATGCCAAAAACAGAAACGCTCCCATTCATTCATCTTGTGTTTTGAGACAAAAATACACAAATGATCGATCAGAGAGACGAAAACAGTATCATAGAGCGATAGTGAGAGAGAAAAGGGAGTGAGAGAGAGGGGGTTTAAGAGAGAGAGAGAGTGTGATAAAGAAGAGAGAGTAAGAGACAGAGTGAGCTCGAGAGAGTCACAAAAAAGTAGAGAAAAAAGCATAGGGAAGGGAAAAGAAAGAATTAAACTCCAACACTAGAGCGCAATACTCTGAGCGCAAACTCATACAGGGAGAAAATACTCTGAGAGAGAAGCGTACCGCTACAACAAAACGAAAATTCCACAATAATTTCTGGCACAGAATCTGTCGGCTCGTCTTTTTGGTTTTTGTAGTAGCTTTGGTTTTTATTTCTGCTCTAATAGTGGATGTAGGAAAAATAATGTGTGTGGGATATACGAGAGATATAGAGAGAGATATCGAGGGATACGAGAGATACTTAGATTATGCTGTAAGTTGTAAAGGTTGTAAAGTTGTTAGGTCGTAAGGGAGAAAGTTATGGTGGTTGTGTAAGTGCAAGGCCCTCGCGTGGTTTTTTGGCGCCCTGTGCAAGATTTTAGTTGCCCCCCCCCATTACCAGACGAATGCAATCCAGAATTATCATAATATACTCAAGGCCAAACACGATTCTATAGTCCAATTACGATGGCGTGAGACGAGATAAACAAAAGCTCTGCATGTGTGTGTGTGTGTGTGTGTGTGTGTGTGTGTGTGTGTGTATGTGTGTGTGTATGTGTGTGTGTGTGTGTGTGTGTGTGTGCGCGCGCGCGACTGGAGTGGCTTTGTTTTAGACACGACATAAACAAGTCACAGCAATGCTGAAATCCCGAATTTTGTTTTCGGGACTGTAACCGAAGCATTGACACAAAAAAATTTACTATAATTGTTAGTTCATTTTAGGTTCATGCAGTCGAGAGACAGCTAAAACAAGCAATTTTCCAATGTGTTTCTATAAAAAAGATTACTTAAAGATACTTCTTCTGAATTGCCTACAACAAAATCCGAGATTTCGGCATTGCTGTGAATTGTTCATGTCGTGACTAAAACGAAGCCACTCCAGTCGCACACAAACACATGCAGAGCTTTTGTTTATCTCGTCTCAAGTCATCGTGAATGGACTATAGCTGCTTTGCATGTTCACATTTTTCTCGTAAGCAATCCCAATGTTGCTTTGCAATAAAAAATAACTAAAGGCTCTCTACGTTAAGCAAAACTGTTACATTGTACCATACTTTATCATTAAAATAATAAATTTTCAACTATTGACTTATTCATTCTATTAGTTTGCTTGAAATCACATGAGGAAGGGAATAATAAATTTTCCACAGAAAAATATTAGCTATCATCATAAATATTTCATTTCACTGGAAATAAAGATGTTTCAACAAAAAATCGGAAACTCAATAACAAGCAAATTGAAGATTTCAGCCATTTTCACTGCTCTACCCAACTTTCTTGAATAGCATTCGAAATGGTTCCGAATTCAGCCAGCAGATGGCAGTAGCGATAGGGTGACTTGCTTTGATTTATATTGAACACGCCTCAAAACTCCGCCTACAATCAAAATGGCCGAGAACATTGGTTCGAAAAGTTTCCAAACTCAACCAGTAGACGGCAGCAGTTGACGGGTGATGTTCCAAACTTGGACACGCCATTATGCCCCACCTGCTCTTTTCTTATTGATTGACAGTGTTTCGTGAGTTCTGTTTCAGAAAATGGCTGATAGAAAGAAAATGATGGATGGTGTAACACAAAAAATTATACGCTGATCTACTATCAATGATCTTGTGCTATTATTTATTCAGGCTGGTAAGATTTTATCAAGTTAGTATTTGAAGAATTTATTTAAAGAATTATGACTCAGTTTTACTCTCACTGTGCAACTTAGGCCAATACTGGACTTTAATAGTTTTATGCTGTATAAAATGAGATGAAAATATTATTTCGCACTCCCATCTTATAATCATTAATTCTATTTTTACACGATGAATATAATGAAATAGAACTCGAACTATTCATGACCTCTAACTCAAACTAATACCGACCTCTTGCCGGATAAAAGTTTGAAAAACTACAACAATCCGGTAAAGATATTAGGGAGTAGTTTTTATCGGAAACTGGCTTGTGATTGGTCGACTGAAGGTGATTGTCAGCCAACAATAGAATTAAATTTAAGAGGGGCGTAGTGTCTTGGCATGCATCGATCGTGGTTTTTTAATTGATCAATTAATTATGATGAATGATTTCATGCAGAGGAAATAACTTTTTGTGAAAAAAGTTGTTGTTAGAATAAGTTTTTTATCAAATAGTGAAAAAATTATTCACGTTGAAGACTGCGTTGAAGACTTTCCAAGCAAAGAAGACATCCTGACAAGATGAAAAAATGACTCCAGGTAGGTAAATATTGGTTCAAAAATCATAAATCATTTTTCAAATTGAAGATCAGAATGTTTCCTACATTTTGAGATCAAATTCATAATTTTTGAACCAATATCGTCCAAGCTAGTGACATTTTCCCATATCGCCAGAATGTCTTCTTTGCTTGAACAGACAACCAATGTATCATTTAAAAATTTTCCTACAATCGTTCTACGAATCGCTAAAATCACACCATTATTTCATAACCATCTATCAATTCTCAGACCTTAATGTAGCTATCGATTGTATGGAAAATGGCGGACGTAATTGCCCTACTCCAAATTCATGATTTCATAGCGTTTTGGTTATGTTGACAAAAAAAATCATATGTTTTATTATAAAATAATTTTTGCAACATTTCATAAGCAGGCCTACTGAATGTTTACTAAGTTGACAATGGATTACACTTACGATTCGTCTTGTTTTATGTTAAAAAATATGGCATATTTTATTGAGAATATGATAATTTATTACAAATGGGTCGTCTGTGTTGTGTTTATGATTGTGAATATCCATGTATGGTAATTCAATTAATATTTATATTTTCACGTTTCCTGAAAACAAACTCTCAATGGACATATTGGTTAGAAAAGTTTTTATCAAAATTTTGAACTGAAAGACAGTTCGATAGTTTGTATTAATCATTTTGAAGACCGTTTTATTATCAAGAAAGACATTTTTCTTGTCATAGACGATTAACTAATTGGAGTGCTACGAGAAAAACATTGGAGTGCCAAGAGAAGTGATGCATTTCCTTCAATTCCAACAAACTAGGCTCCTATGTGCTTTTTGTAAAAGTGAAAGACAATAATTAATGGAATCAGTGATCTGCCTTGTGTACCAGTTAGCTTCAAAATATCAAATGATTAGGTTACAAACAGTGCTTAATTTGTGACTATAGCCTACAATACGGTAGGCCTACAACGCCGGACTAATTATATTTTTTCTTAAAGTTTAAATCTGAGATATGTAAAGCAATGGTAAAAATACGCAACTAAAAGCTTAAATAACACTCTAAAAACAAGTTTTGAGAAGTTGAATTTACATTTTTTGAATAGATACTGAAGTGTGAAGAAGACAATAAGATGTCTCAAACTTGCAAGCCAAAGGAAAAAAACTGAAAATATTGGGGGAAAGGTTCAGAGACGGAAGAAAGTTGAAATGAGCAGCAAGTGAAGTAGGCTACAAACATGTTGGAAAAACTGATTGGAATTTGAGTGTCTTGAATTTCTATTTTTCACATAGAATAATAAATCAGATTCTAGTTTGAAGTCCATCATATTGTAATGATTATTATTTTTGTATTGGATATTGATTATATTGTAATATCATAATGATTAACAATAAAAAATATGCTATTTATGTCTTATTACTTCTAAAGAATAGCAACTTCAACTATTGCTATTACGCTTGGCTAGGCCCATATTGCCGCCATCTTGCTTTGTACATTAAGGTCTGAGAATTGATAGATGGTTATGATTATTTTATGAAGCGATGGGAAAAAGTGCAGTTGTCAGCTGAAAGTCAAATTTTCCAGAAAAGGGAGAGAAATAATTTAGAAAATAAAATATAAGAGTAGAGTGGAATGGTGGGAAAGGCGAGGATAAGAACGCGATAAGAGGTTTAAAAAATGTTGGAAGCTAAACGACAATATTTACTCCAAACCAAAATCGTCCCCAATGCTCAATGCTTTTTGGAATCCCATTCAAAACTAGCTCGCTGCTTGGCAAAGATCTACATTATTATTTTGAACTCATTCCATCAGCCTCTCCACCGTTCCTTTCTCATCTCTTTTTATCTTATTCTCTTCTTCTCACATTCTTCACTACCTTTCCTTCATTCATTTCTCTTCTCTTTTTATCTTATTCTCTTCTTCTTCTCACATTCTTCACTATACTGCTTCTCTTTCCAATTTATTGCTAAAAAATACTTGCGATCAAGTCACAATTGTAACAAAAAATAATAAATAAATGAATGTCTGTTCTCTTTATTATAATAATAGTCCATATAATAAAGAGTATAATAATAATAATAGAGTATAATTAGAGTATAAGAGTAAATTAGAGTAAGAGTTAAGAGTTAATTAGAGTAAATAAGAGTATAATTATAATAATAAAGAGTATACTCTTTCATTTTCTCGTTCCTACATCGAGCAGTAAACAATAGGTATCAATTTAGTCTATCCAAGCAAAGAAGACTTTCTGGCAAGATGGGAAATGACTCCAGCTCAGTCAATAGTGGTTCAAAAATTATGAATTTGGTCTCAAACTGTAGGAAACATTCTAATCCACAATTTGAAACCAATTCTATGATTTTGCAGCCAATATTGACTGAGCTGGAGTCATTTTCCCATCTAGCCAGGATGTCTTCTCTGCTTGGACAGACTATATCGATACATCCAGATTTTGACACCAAACATTGAAGGACGGAGGAAATTTTGTCTCTTTCTAAAACAGTAGACTATTATAGGGAGAAATTCTTTTATTTCAAGCCTGAGAATTTTAATGAACAAATAAATAAAAATGAAAGTAGAAACATGTTTCAATTTCGATGTTCAATGTTTTTCACTTATCGATGGTTCTACTTCGATTGAAAATCATCAATTTAAAAAAAAAACATCGACTTAACAATGTTTGTTATCGATGAATTCAATGAATTCAACAGTTTTGTTATCGACGTTTTGTCTTTCCATCCTAGTTAAGAATTCAGTAGCCTATATGAAACGTTTCAGAATATCTCAGTTTGTTCTGATTTATTAAAATTGTTCGTTTTCTTCGAAAAGATTTTATACTCCTGAAAGATTTTTCTTTCCTATGAATAAATTATCAATTGTAATGGGAAACAGTAAGTAATGTATTGAAAACTCCTGCTTATTCAATATTTTATGCGGACATATTTTATTTATATCCCATATGCGGACAAGCTCCTCGAGCTTTGCATATGAGTATTATTTTCAGCTGTAAATG